>CAUYRH010039244.1:0-13515 GCA_963574655.1 Perodicticus potto
GTGGCGCCCGCCTGTAGTCCCGGCTACTTGGGAGGCAGAGGCAAGAGACTCGCTTGAGCCCAGGAATTGGAGGTTGCTGTGAGCTGTGATGCCACAGCACTCTCTCCAGGGTGACAGTTTGAGGCTCTGTCTCAAAAAAAAGAAAGAAGTATTTATTAAATGAATGCTTTGGTGTGAGGTTGAATGAAGAGAACTCAGGCATCTAGCAGTAGGAGGCAAGAGTGCTCCAATACTGAATGAAGAAGGCTCTTGGATGGAGGAGTCACTGGTGAGACAGAGAGCATCAAGGAGCTAAAGCTGAGCACAACGATGTTTATTACTACCTTGTGGTAAACAATGCCAGGTGAGAAAAAATGACCCAAATATCCAACTATGGGGTATGCTGATTGATTCATAGAGCATCTATACTGTGTAGCCTTAGAATGAATGGATGCGCTGGATGCTGTAAGTAGGGATGAAAGGATGTTTCCAGTACTTGGTTAAGTATTGGAAGAAAAACGCCAGTCACAGACTGGCATGTGTCATAGGAGGGGCATGCAGACGTGGATCTGGGAGAGGTCTGGGTGGGTAGGTGGGGATTGGGAGTTATTGGAGAACAGGTGGCAGCTGGAGCCAGGGACAGAGATGACATCATCGGGAAATTGCCAAACCTGGGACTGCAGCCATACGCAGAGACAGGTGCAGGGGGAGACTGGGGGGAGGTGCGTCATCCAGGGCACCCCAGCAGACTCAGCTGAGCCTCCTAGTCCCTAGAGCCATCTCCTGTCATCTAACCTAGTGGAAGGGAAGTGCTCTGATTCTAAATTCTGGGATTCTCAGATCCTGCAAATTTCATCGAGCACCTAAGTACTGTCTTTTCCTGGCATCATACACTGTAGGCTAATGCTGAGGAGGGGCTGGTGACCTCATGGTGCCCTCCCTACCCCTGGCCTACCACCCAGGTGTTCTTCCCCCTCCACTTGGGAAAGTCTGGGAGTGAAAATAGCTCCGGGAAGGAGGTTGCCTGGATGCCCAACAGGCTGGGCCTGGGCAGCAGCTGCCCATGTGCCCCTCTCTAGCTCCCCCAAAGTGCTGCCTCAGCACGAAGTGTCCATCTGGCTGGAGAATCAGGTTACTCTGTAAGGGGACCCAAGGCTCCCCTCCTCCCTGACCTGTGGCCTTTTCAGCAGACTCAGGGCCCCTGAGACAGGGAGGAGATCTTGAGAAAGAATGGGGGTGGGGCAAGGGACAAATATCAGGTTCGGGGGGGAGTCCTATTTTCTGACAGTATATGATTGGGGTCTATGTCTGCTCCTTTCTGGGCTTCAGTTTCCTCACCTGTCAAATGAGGTAGAGTGACTATGGACCCCACCCTGGAGACACAGAGGATGGGATGGAATCTGAGATGGTCTCCTGTTCCCCACACTCCTAAGTTCACTAATTGCCTGGCTGCAAGCCCTCAGGGTGGGTTCTGGGAATATTTAACTAGAGAGTGATGGGGAGAAAGGTTCTTCTTCCTGAACCTCCCAAGCTTGGATCTCCTGGGCTTTGCCCAACACGTTTTTCACCAGAAGTGGGACAGCGGGCCCCGGGGAATGAATCCTGGAGGGTTCATTTTAAACCCCTTGTCATTGTAAACCTCTCATGAGGGCTTCCAGTCCTCCCTTCCATTCCTGGGCACAGCAGAGGGCTGATGGGCAGAGCCTGGGCTGGGGATTGGCAGTCTAGGTCGAGCACAGGGCTCTGCCCTTGACCTGCTGAGATGCCCAGGACAAATCGCCTGGCCTCTCAGGCCTCAGTTTTGCTGTCAAGAAATGGGCGAGCACTCACTTTCCGCTGCTGCTTCTCCCAGGCTGGATCTAACAGCAGGTCGCGGTCCCAGTCTTCTTCCTGTTCCATGTACTCACCGCCGCCGGCGAAGGACCTCTCCCCCACCCCCAGACCCTCGGGCTGCATAACCATCATCATCTTGCTCTGGCTCCCTGCTCCGCTCCGCTCGGCGCGTTTCTGGACACCCAGGCCCAGTTAAGTAGGGCCTGGCCCAGCCCCGGATCGAATTCCCACTAAATATGGGGAAGGAGGGAGGGGCGGGATAGGGCTGTGGGAGACTGGGTCCGGACCCAGCAAGAGGTTGCCCTGGGGCCAGGGACTACTGCAGAAATGCGGGGTCATGGATGTAGATCTCGTGGCAGAGATAAGGGTTCGCCTTCTGGCTCAGCCGCTTGGATGCTCTGTGACCTTAGGAAAACCACAGGCCCTCTCTGCGTCTGTTTCCTCCTCTGTACAATGGAGATGACGATAATGAGGGGTTGCAGGCCGCCCTAAAGGCTGTGCCTGGGCTCTCCCGACGCTTTCCCAGTGCTTTGCTGGGAAACCGAGCCCTATCCCCATTTCGTAGCCAGAAACACGGAGGCGCCGAGCTGTTTTGAATGTTTCTTGGGGTGATGAAGGGAGACACCCAAGCATGGGGAGCAGCTCTGAGCCAGCTGGATGGACCGAGGAAGGGCTATAAATATCGGGGCGGCTGCGAGGAGCTGGGGGGAATGTGCTGAGCCGGGAAACCCCGACGCCGCTGCGGGTGCAACTCAATCCACCGAGCGCGCCAGCCAGCGACACAGGCCAGACAGGCTTCCGCGAGAGGGGCGGAGCCTCCGAGGGAAGGCGGGGCGATAACTTAGCTGTGTCACTCGGCTCTGATCTCAACGGGATTTCAAGCCCCGCCCAGTTCGTTCGCGGTCCAATCGCCTCTCCGCATCTGCCGGCCCCTTTCTTGGGCCTTAGTGCTTGCCTCACCCCCTTCAGAGCTTCTATTGGTCGTGGCAGACGTCCGTCGCCCGCTATCCCCGCCCTAACACGGAAGCGGTGGGGTTTTGGGATTTCGACAGCCGGTGGGTCCAGGCCATGGGGCAGCCCTGGGCGGCTACGAGCGCAGAGGGGGCGCCCGCGCGGCTACCTCTCGTGCTCACGATGCTGTGGGCTGTGGCCGTGGGCCTGGAGCTGACTTACGTGCTGGTGCTGGGTCCCGGGCCGCCCCCGTTGGGACCCCTGGCCCGGGCTTTGCAGCTCGCGATGGCCGCCTTCCAGCTGCTTAACCTGTTGGGCAACGTGGGGCTCTTTCTGCGCTTGGACCCCAGCATCCGGGGCGTGATGCTGGCCGGCCGCGGCCTAGGCCAGGGCTGGGCGTGAGTGGGGCGCGGGATCTAGCGGGGAGAAGCGGGTGCCTCGGGCAGGGGGCGGGGCCTCAATACCTGAGATGTTAGAACCAGTTTATATTAGGATCCGGGTTATTAGAGCCAGAAACTCCTTTAGAACTTGGGATAGAGAATATGATTTATTCACTCACAGATACTTATCAGGTATCTACCGTGTGCAAGGTACTGTTCCAGGGACTGGGGGTACAATAATAAAACAAATTCCTGACCCTCTAGAGCTGATTTCAGTGGGAGAGGGGGCAGACGGTAAACTGTAGGAATAGTAAGTTATATAGCATATTAAAAAGGGATGTTGGTTTGGAAACAAAAGTAGAGTAGGACTCTTCAGGGGTGCAAGTTTCAAGTTTTTTTTTTTTTTTTTTTTTTGAGACAGTTTCACTTTGTGGCCCTCGGTAGAGTGCCGTGGCGTCACAACTCATAGCAACCTCCAACTCCTGGGCTTAGGCGATTCTCTTGCCTCAGCATCCCGAGTAGCTGGGACTACAGGCGCCCACCACAACGCCCGGCTATAGCAGTTTGGCCAAGGCCGGGTTTGAACCTTCCACCCTTGGTATATGGGGCCGGTGCCCTACCCACTGGGCCACAGGCGTCACCCCAAGTTTGAGTTTTTAATAGATGGTTAATTCTCATGAGTATTTTGAGACAATGGATATGTTAATTGGCTTGATTTAATTACAGCAGAACCTCTGTAAGTTGGCCACCCAAGAACTGTAACAATCTGGTCAACATACAGAGGTGATCAACATAAGGAACTAGGCCTACCATACTGATACATGTATGTCCTGCATATCTGTCAATGAAAATTAGGTCAACTTGAGGTGGTCGGAGTAGGCAGGTGGTCAGCTATGGAGGTTCTACTGTATTTCAGATGGTATTCACAAGTCATAACATCATTGTGTATGCCATAAGTGTGCACAACTATAATAGACAAATTTACAATTGATAGGTGTACGCCTGTAGTCCAGCTATTCTAGACGATCTGTGGAGTCCAGGAGTTGGTGGCTGTATTGTGCAAAGACCATGCCTGTGAATAGCCACCGCATTTCAGCCTGGGCAACATATCGAGACTTTGTCCTAAAAAAAAGTTTTTTAAATAAATTAATTTTGAAAATAATAAGAAATAGGTGGGCCTCACTGAGAGAGTTATTTGAGCAAAAACTTGGAGAAGGTGGGGGAGTTAGCCATGTGGGAGTCCAAGGGAAGAGTATTCCAGACAGAGGGAACAGGTGATACAAAGGCTCTGTGACTCTTGGGTGCCTAGCAAGTTCCTGGAACAGCAGGAAGGCCAGGTTGGAGTGGAAAGAGAGTGGGGAAGAGATGTCAGCGGCCTAAGAACCCTGTAGGACGTTGAAGGCTTTGCTTTTTACTAGACATGAAATGGAGAGCCACTGGAGGGTTTTGAGCATAGGAGGGTCATGACTTAGATTTCAGAAGGATCCATCTGGCTGTTGGAGTGAGACTAGGAGGGGCAAAGTTGCAATCAGAGACCAGTCCAGAGGGGAGTCCATGGTGACCTTGACAAGGTGATAACTATGGAAGAAGGGAGAAGTTGCTGCTGGATGGTAGCGGCCAGAGGAAGGCTTTAGGACTGGGAAGGAAGAGATCTCACCCTGCAGTGCTACAGCGGAGGGCCAGGGACGTCTTATTCCGCTTGCATCTACCTGCAAAGAACCTGAGGCTGAGCCAGCCCAAGCAGCTGTTCCCGCTTCCCCAGGACCGGCCCAGGGGCTGACCCTGGGCATGAAATAGGGCTCCCTGAGCTGTGGAAGGAACTGACCCTGTGGTTCCTTCTCATAGTTACTGCTACCAGTGCCAAAGCCAGGTGCCGCCGCGCAGTGGGCACTGCTCTGCCTGCCGAGTCTGCGTCCTTCGCCGAGACCACCACTGCCGCCTGCTGGGCCGCTGCGTAGGCTTCGGCAACTACCGGCCTTTCCTGTGTCTGCTGCTGCACGGTGCTGGCGTCCTGCTCCACATCTCTGTGCTGCTGGGCCCTGCCCTGTCAGCCCTGCTGCGAGCCCACTCACCCCTGCACACCGCTGCCCTCCTCCTGCTTCCCTGGCTCATGCTGCTTACAGGTGGGGAGCCTGGGAGGCCTCTGCAGAGAGGCAGAGGCCCTTGTGTTGGGTGGGGGAAGTAAGGCCCCTTCTGGTGGGAGATGAGATTTCTGACCCTGGGGACCCAATTCCAGTGTCATCTATGGGGTGAGGTCTGCCTGATATTTATCTGGGTGTGCAGCACGGTAAAATACAGAGAATCAGGGAAAGGTTGTTAGCAGAGGAGGAAAGACTCCCGGGGGACCATGTGGTGGGGTGGGATGGTGGGAGACATGGGGGGAGGGCATTCCAAGAGAGGAAAGCAGCATGAACAAGAGCTTGAAGGCTGGGCAGGGAGTAACGAAGGCAATTTGGTGAGAATTGTGAAAATTAAGGCTAGGATGGCAGGTTAGGACTGGATGATGCCCCAAGTACTGGTGTGAGCAGATGGCCCCTTTTGACTGGGCAGTGGGGAGCCAGTGAAAGTGATAGGCAGGAGTAGGCTGAGTCCCCAGAAGTTGGAGGGGCAGACTTGAATCAGGAGGCTGATGGAAATGCTGTGTTCTGGACACACGTATGCTCCTCTTTCCTGTGACACGACCCTAGATGCGATCCCACTGGCCCTTCATCCTCTGTATTCTCAGCCCCCAGATGCTCTGGGCTTTCTCACCACTTACTCCTTCCTCCCGACCCTTCCATGGTCCTTGCTGTAACTTTGTTCTACTATTATTAACCTCACCAGGCACTCCATGGAGTCACTGTGCCTTCTCATCCTATCTAAGCCCAGCTTTGTACCAAGGACCCTCACTCTGCAGCCTAGGAAAGGCCTTGGGAGCCCTGCTGGGGTTGACAGAGCCCCCCTCTGTCCACACTGGCTCCCTGACCAGCCCTCCGCACTCTCCTTGATGGCTTGTGGCTCCTCTTGAGTCCCAGCCACCAGCTGCACCTCCCTCTACCCCACCTTGCTTGGTCAGCAGGGCCTGCCACTCTCCCTCAACACTGAAGCCTCCAGCTGCAGCACCCAGGCTCTCTCTCAGCCCTGGGCCCTGTTGGAATCATGGATGTCTGACAGTCTGTGCAAACGGCCCCATCCAGATAGATTAGCTCTTGACCTTTCCTCACTGTTAATTCCCCTAGTCCTGTGTCCACACTCCAGCTTTTGTCAGAATCCCCAAACCACCCATCTTTTGACCTCTTTTTGTTCCCTACCTCTTTTCTGGTCTACCCCCTACTCCTGTGCCCTGTGACACCTGCTCCATGAGCTCCTGGGCCTGCAGTCTCGTGGCCCTCACCTTCACCTTCCCACTTTCACCACCCCATGCCCGGCATTCAGCCTTCATTTCCACCACTCTCCTGCCAGCATCAAACTTCCTACTCATCTTCTATCTGCCGTGGCTTCCTGCCCTTGTGTCTGTCCCTGGCTGCTGAGAGCAGCCAGAGACACATGGCACTCCAAGGCAGGCTGGTTCCAGACCACATTCATGGCTGCTGCCTCACAGGCCCTCAGCTTTCCTGGCCACCCTGTTTTCTCATGAGCTTGCTTCCCTAATGACTGCAGTCAAGTCTTCCCTCCTGTCTGGCCCTCCAGGCTCCATCATGGAGAAAATAAGACATCAGATGGGACATCCAAAATTGTCCTGTCCTCAAATCTCCAAGCCTGGCTGACTGCCTGGCTTCTTGTGTCTGGGCCCTTCTCCTGGTTCGGAGGCCTAAGCTGTGGCATCAGCTGTCCTTCTGCGCTCCTGCCCCTCTGTGCGGTTCCCCCACTTGTGCAAACCCTCCCTTCCCCTCACATCCTCCTCTGGCTCTTGCCTTCTCCAAGCCTCCCTGGCCTCTGCCTCATCTGTCTTCCAAGACTGCTATGGCACCACAGGGCCTCTGTCTTCACAAACTCTGAAGGAATTTATTTTATTTTATTTTCAGCTGCCTCCAGCTCTTGGGCTTAGGTGATTCTCTTGCCTCAGCCTCTTGAATAGCTGGGACTATAGGCACCCGCCACAACGCCCAGCTATTTTTTTGTGGCAGTTTGGCCGGGGCTGGGTTTGAACCCACACCCTTGGTATATGGGGCTGGCGCCCTACTCACTGAGCTACAGGCTCCGCCCTGAAGGAATTTTTGAATTTTTGCCTCGTGAGAACTTTTAAACTCAAAACTGCTGACCAGCAACCTCCATGAAGCATCCTATTCCTGGCATCAGTGACGGCTTAGACTTAAGAGATGCCTGCCTTCCTTTCTGCTTTCTTTTTCTTTTTTATCTGATCCTTGATAAAAAGCCAGGACCTGATTTTCTGGTCTCAGGTTTTGCTGTGATTCTTATCTATTCACACACTCTGGGGAGTCCATTGGGGCCACCCTGGTACCCCCTGCTCACAGACCTGCTGGTCCAGCCTGAGCTACTCTCCTGAGCTTCTGGACCCTCAATGCAGCCACTCACTTGTCCTGAAGGTACCTCAGTCCTGCCTCCGGACAGAACATTTTCTTACTTTAGCAAAATAGATGATGCCCACTCCCTCACCCTCTTAAGTTTGTGTGGCATTTCCCCCCATGGGCTCTCTTTTTCATCAAGGCAAAATTCACATAATGTAAAATTCATCATTTTCATTAAAGTGTATGATTCTTAGTGGCTTTTTGGAAAACACCATGCAGTGCAACGACCATCCTAATTCCAGGACATTTTCACCCTAAAAAGAAACCCTGTGGCCACTTGCAGCTACTCTGTTTTTCCCTAAACCCTGAGCCCCCTGGCAACCGCTAATCTACTTTCTCTCTGTATGGATTTGCCTGCTCAGGGCATTTCACATAATTGGGATCATAAATATGTGACCTTTTGTGTCTGGCCTCTCTCACTTGGCGTAATATTCCATGGCATCTTCTAGTTCTTTAGTTCAGCAGGTCTTTGTTGCCCACTGTGGGCCAAGACAGTTAAAGATGCTATACTTTTCCATGTGACACACATCACAGCTGTAACTGAATAACTGAGAAATGACCTTTTTAACTTGGTCTATGAGCTTTCTGAAGGCAGAGGTGCTGTGTGCCGTGTGCACCCTGGTGTCCATAGTCCCTGGCATTGCATCCCACGCTTATAAGGTGCTCGCCAAGTCTGGGGTAAATGAATAAAGTGGTATGCCAGGCAGGACTGTGTGTGCGCAGTCCACTGCTGTGCTGCTGCCACCCAGCATGGGCTGGCCACCAAATATTGACTCAGGATTTGCTGAGCGGAGGAATGATCCTTGCTTAGTGATGGGGGCACTGGTGGCAGCAGGATGGGGGCTGGGCCTGACTTATGCTTCCTGACTCTCTGCTGTCTTCTTGCAGGCCGTGTGTCTCTGGCTCAGTTTGCCCTCGCCTTTGTGATGGACACGTGCGTGGCGGGTGCCCTGTTGTGCGGGGCTGGGCTGCTCTTCCATGGGATGCTGCTGCTTCGGGGCCAGACCACATGGGAGTGGGCTCGGGGCCAGCACTCTTATGACCTGGGCCCCTGCCACAACCTGCAGGCAGCCCTGGGGCCCCGCTGGGCTCTTGTCTGGTTCTGGCCTTTTCTGGACTCTCCACTGCCTGGGGATGGGGTCACCTTCCAGACCAAAGCTGATGTGGGACTCATGGCCTCCTGACTCCAGAAAGAGCCAAAATTGTACAGGGAGGAGGGGTGTGAATGAGGGTCTGATTTCCCCAGACTCAAGAGGGAAATCAGGGTGGTCCTTATTGCTTGTCTGGGGGCAACTCCAGGCCACACTGGCATTAGCAGCCTCATTACCCCTCTACCTCCAGAATTTCTTTTCATTGTTTCTTTTTCATTCCTAAGGAGATACTAAATAAACACCCCCTACCCCATTTGAGGAAGTTACTCTTAACATTTCCTCTTAAGTTCCTTCTGTGCTCCCCTATGCTGCCCTGTCTCAGTCATTCCCTTGCTTTTATTTAGTTATTTATTCCCTTGGCCTTGCTTCTGCCCAGCTTGGACTCCTGAGTGTCCAGGGCTTGGGCCCTGCGACTGCTTCTTTTGGCAGAGGAGCACAAAGGTATGGCAAGCCTGCTCAGCCTGGTCTCTCTCAACTTTTCTCCTTCATAAGAGGGACCTACTTCCAACTCTCTTTGGAAGTGCTCTAAACTCTGTTTTTCATAAAATAAAATCTCTCTTGGTAACCCTGAAAAAAAAAAAAAGGCGGGGGGAGCTCCTCAGCCAGCCTAGCTCCCCCTTTGCTGACTTTGTTCTCACTCCCTTTATCTTTGTGGGATTTCTGGTCCCTTATTTTGTTGCTGGGGCTGCTGTTTCTGGTTCTTCTGGTTGTCAGGCCTAGAAACCACCAATTCCCAAGGCTCGGAGGGGTGAGAGTGGGGTGGGGATGTCCTTGTGATCCAGGGCATGAGAATGCAAACATTCTTTCCCTAACTCAGCATTTTATCATGGAAAGTATTATCTGCAACAGAAGTCTCCTGCCACCCTGGGCAGTCATTATACACCTTATTTTGTGAGTAAAAACCTTAAAGCTTTGAGAGTTAAGATCACAGTGGAGTAAATGGAGGAGCCAGGCAGGGTTTGAATCCAGGTTTTTGTGCTTTTGCCTTTACCCCTGCATAGCTGAAGAAAGTAAGTGGGAAAAAAAATCAAGGCAAATAAATGGTCTGGGGATGTGCAGACATCTAGGAAGGATAGCGAGGATGGTGCTGAGAGGCTTGCGCCTGCTCCCCTCTGTTGACTCTGGGAACTGCTTATTTTTTTTTCTTCTTTTTTTTGTAGAGACAGTCTCACTTTATCGCCCTCTGTAGAGTGCAGTGGAGTCACACAGCTCACAGCAACCTCCAACTCCTGGGCTCAGGCGATTCTCTTGCCTCAGCCTCCTGAGTAGCTGGGACTACAGACGCCCGCCACAACGCTTGGCTATTTTCCTGTTTTGCAGTTGGCCGAGGCTGGGTTTGAACCCGCACCCTTGGTATATGGGGCCGACGCCCTACTCGATGAGCCACAGCGCCGCCCATGGGAGCTGCTTTTTAAAACATTTTTGTGTAAATATATTAGAGGGCCTGCTGGCTAAACATCGCAGGCTTAAACACACGCATTTATCTCTGTTTTCTCTTAGGATTTTACTAAAATGATAGTAAAGAAGTAAAAGAGATAGGAACTTACAAGAGGAAAGCAAACAGGAGAGGAGACAGCTGTAAACCAAAGAACCTAACAACATTTTGGAAGCGGGATTGTAGATGGAGGCTTAGTTACTCTCTTGGCAGGGAATTAAAAATTGGAATTATGTGTTTCCAAAGGGAGGGACTGAGAAGCAAGCAGATTGCCTCCCACACACAGGAGAGGCCCAGGAATTTCAGTACCAGGGAAGGTGAGGTGCAGTACACTGGGGTGCAGAGCTAGGCGCACCGCACCCCTCCCTCAGGCACTGCCCCGGGGCTGGGGTTAGGGAAGGAGAAACTGAGTCAGAGAAACTCTGGATCTTGGGTACTGGGGAGGGTTAGGGTGAGGGACTAGACCAGAAGTGGGGTTAGATGGGAGTCCACAGATACTGCTGGGGGGTCCTCCCAGGAATTGGGAGACTTCCCTGACCCTCAAGGACCCCCAGAGGAACACACCCTCTGACAGGCTCTTCCCCAGCCAGGGATATTGGGGTGGCTGCATTACTCTGACACTGGAACCAGCTGTGCACCGCCAGACCAAACGGGCATTAGCAGCCTCATTACCCCTCTACCTCCAGAATATCTTCATTCTTTTTTATTAGTAAGGAGATACTAAATAAACACTCCCTGTCCCATTTGAGAAGTTACTCTTAACATTTCCTCTGAAGTTTCTTCTGTGCTCCCCTACGCTGCCCTGCCTTAGTCATTCCCTTGCTTTGATTTATAGTTCTACTGTATGCTTGTGTCAGTTTTGAAAGTTTTTGAATTTTATATAGATGAAACCATAGCGAGTTTGTTGTTCTGTGACTTGCTGTTTCACTCAATATTTATGTTTCTGAGATGTAGCCAGATTACCGCGCATAGCTGTAAGGCGCCCCCTTCCCTGCCGGGCAGGATCTTTTGTATAAGTCACATTAATTTTTCTATTTTGTTCCATGGGTCATTTTATTTACACCTTTCTCCTTTGGGAAGTAGCCACTAAGTTCTATCCTTGGCCTTTGCTCTTCATGTAAATTTTAGAATCAGCTTGTCAGGTTCCACCAATAAAAATTCCTTTGAGATCATAAATGGACCTCAATTGAATCTATAAATCAGTTTGGATAAAATCAGCATCTACATGAAATTCAATTTTCCAGTTCATGAACATGGTCTATTTCTCCATTAATGTGTCTTTTCGTTTCTTTTTAGAGACAGTCTCACTTTGTTGCCCTTGGTAGAGCACTGTGGCATCACAGCTCACAGCAACCTCCAGCTCTTGGGCTTAGGCGATTCTCTTGCCTCAGCCTCCCAAGTAGCTGGGACTACAGGTGCCCGCCACAACACCCAGCTATTTTTTGTTGCAGGTTTGGCCCGGGCCGTGTTCAAACCTGCCACCGTCGGTATATGGGGCTGTCACCCTCCTCACTGAGCCACAGGTGCCGCCCACCTCCATTAATGTTTCTAATAAAGTTACATACTTTTTCTCATAAAAATGTTTTTATGAGATTGGGGTTTTTTTTTTTGAGACAGTATCTCACTCTGTTACCAAGGCTATAGTCTCAAATTCCTGGGCTCAAGTGATCCTCCTGCCTCAGCCTTCTGAGTAGCTGGAACTACAGGCACCTCCCACAATGCCAGGCTTTTTTAGAGGTGGGGGAGGTCTTGCTCTGGCTCAGGCTGGTCTCGAATGCGTGAGCTCAAAGCAGTCCACTGGCCTCAGCTTCCCAGAGTGCTGGGATTATAGGCATGAACCACTGCACCCAGCATGCTGTCTTATTTTTTTGCAGTTTGTTTTGATGGTGAGTTCCTATTTCTTGGAATTTTGTCAATGGGAGTTTTTTGATGTTGAATTAAAAGTAAATTCCTCCAGAAAGGAAATGTATTTATTTGTTGGTTGCCTGATAACAAACCAATCCTACACCACTTTAAAATTTAAGCTAGCAGTATTTAGGACTACCCAGGTGGAGGGATGGTTGGTCTTTACAGTGAAATGACAGAGAAATTAGTTTTTCATTAAGGACTAAAAATCAAACTCTCTGATTTCTGCCTTTTCCTAGCAGGTCCCCTATGGAGTTTGGTTTTCATAAACCGTTGAAAAAACAGACAGAAGGGAAATGTAAATCTTTTAAGACTCTTTACATTCAGCACCTCCTTGTCTTTTAGAATTTGTTTTATATCTTCAAGGTTCCTGAGTCTTTTCTGGATCATGGCCAAAATGATACCTCAGGGCAGAATCAACAGGATCAGAAACCCCTGAGATATGTCTCCAGCGGAAAGGCAGCTGCTTATCAACCTGCTGCAGGAAAAGTGGGTACCGTATTCATAGCCCCCTGTGAATCTGGTTACAGTTACGTTTTCTCTTTGCTTCAGCAGCCCTTGATCTTGGTGCAGGCATTCTTCCTTTCTTTGGGATGCCAGGTGTCTTCTAGTTCCCTATTCTAGTTCCCTCCTCCTTTCCTTCTAAGAAGATAAAATAAAGCCTATACTTTCATACTCTAATCTTGGTCTGGAGAAAATCTTTTCTCAACCTGCACGGAGCACTTGCTCAGCGCTCTGCCCTAACACCAGGTATTGCCAATTCAGATTGCAAACATTTATTCAGGGATAGCTTGAGCTTAAAAATTGTCAGGAGAGTTTTTTTTTTAAAACCTTCTATCCAGCACTAAGCTTGGAGACAGCCAAGTCCCTTGAGGGTTCTCCTAAGACAGAAAGTGGAGGAATGGTTTCTTTCTTTTTTTTTTTTTTTTTGAGACAGAGTCTTACTATGTTGCCCTGGGTAGAGTGCTGTGGCATTACAGTTCACAGCAGCCTCAAATTCTTGGGCTTAAGCAATCCTCTTGCCTCAGCCTCCCAAGTAGCTAGGATTAAAGGCACCCGCCACAACACCCACCTATTTTTTTTTTTTTGAGACAGAGTCTTACTATGTCGCCCTGGGTAGAGTGCTGTGGCATTACAGTTCACAGCAGCCTCAAATTCTTGGGCTTAAGCAATCCTCTTGCCTCAGCCTCCCAAGTAGCTAGGATTAAAGGCACCCGCCACAACACCCACCTATTTTTTTTTTTTTTGAGACAGAGCTTCAAGCTGTCACCCTGGATAGAGTGCTGTGGCATCACAGCTCACAGCAACCTCCAATTCCTGGGCTCAAGCGAGTCTCCTGCCTCTGCCTCCCAAGTAGCTGGGACTACAGGCGC
>CAUYRH010039245.1:0-17072 GCA_963574655.1 Perodicticus potto
AATTGAATTAAATAACAAAGTTCAAACTGTCATAAACTCATAGACCACAATGATTTTACTTTTACTTTTCTTTCTTTTAAAATTATTACAGATTCTCAGGAAGTTGCAAAAATAATACATGGAGGCTTTATGTACAATTCACCCAGTTTTCCCCAATGGTTATTTCTTATATAACTACAGGACAGTATCAAAACCAGGATAATGACATTGGCAAATGTGTGGGTGTGATTATCTGTCATTTGAACACCTGCAGGTTCACATAACTGCAGTGTAATCAAGGTACAGAAAGGTCTGTCCCTCCATTACCTTCCCCTTAGTCCTTAACTTCTAGAAAATGTGAACTTTTTTGTCCATTTCTACAATATTATCAGTTTGAGAATGTTATATACAGTAGCTACTCCTTACCCTCAGGGGAACATGTTCCAAGACCCCCGCTGGATCCCTGAAACTGCAAATAGAATGGAAACCTGTACTGTACATACTGTTTTTTTCTTCTACATACATACCCAGGACAAAGTTTAACTTATAAATTAGGAACAACTAAAAATTAAAAGCAATAACTACTAATAAAATAGAACAATTAAAATACTATGCCAGCATCATCATTCTTACATTTTGAGGCAAGAGTTCCTTGGACACAAGCACTGTGACACCGCCTCAGTCAATCTGATAACTGAGCCAGCTAATGAGTGAGTACGGGACAAGTGGACACACAGGAAAAAGGGATGATTTATATCCCAGATAGGGTGGGGAGAGGCATGTGAGATTTTATCATGCTATTCACAGCAGTGTGCAACTTCAAACTTGAGAATTGTTTATTTCTGGAACTTTCCACTTAATATTTTCAGATCATGGTTAACCGAGAGGAACTGAAACTGCTGAAAGCAGAACTGCAGGAAAAAGGGGGTGATTGTAATGGAATAAAATCATCTGTAACCTTTTGAGATTGGCCATTCTCAGACCTAATGTTGTGGAGAGTCATAACTGCCACTGCATGTGTCCACTTGTCACCCTTCTTTCCGCGAAGTAGTGGTCCATGTTGGGCCACATGTACCTGTGTGTTTAACAATTCACACATTGAAGAATATTCTGGTTGTACCATACAGGGAATATTACAAATAAAGCTGCTAAAAACAACTGTGGGATAAATGCCCAAGACTGTAATTATGGGATTGTATCATATTTAGATTGTCTTTGATTTCTTTCATTGGCATTTTTGTAGTTTTCAGCTTGAAAGTCTTGTACATGTTTTGTTTTAGTTATATCCAACAGAAGCACGAAATGTAATCCTCAGTTTAAGGTGCACTCTCATCATGGGGCACCCAAGACCCTCCCCATTTTACTTTTTCCCTATACCTGTGACTGGTGCTTCTATAGTAGGCAGGCACTCAGTCTGATGTGATGAGCGTGCACGTGGACATACACACACCCTCACCTTCACCATTGCTTCGTGGTGGCACCTTGATCTGAGCTCTGTATTCTATTGCAATGGCCTTTGCCAGTCCCAGATTATTATTACTATGGTTTAGCAAACTTAATGTCTGCTGGGATACTGGTTCTTCTATTCAATTTGTTTCATTATTTTTCTTTTTTAAAACTGATTCAACTACATGTGAACTTTTAGTTTAACACATACATTTTATAATTAGTTTATTGAAATTGGGGGAAAAAACACAAAAACCTTGAAAGTTTATTGAGATTCTATAAAACTTCTAGAATATTTTAAGATGAACTGACATCTTTATGATGCTGTTATCCCATCCACGAACATGGTCTATCTCTCTACTTAGTAGCTCTTTTATGACATTTCTAGGCTTTTAAAATTGACTCTGTGAATATTGTGTGTTTCTTTGGATAGGTTAATTCTTACCTGTTTTGTAATTTTATACTCCTATATATTTGTGAACACTAGTGATTTTACGTTAATATTATTCCTTTATAAACGTTTCTGTTACTTTTCTTTTTCTATCAGTTTTAATTTTTTACATGTTGTTTTGTTGAACTTTATGTATACACTATCACATCATCTGCAAATAAGAAATCTTATATTTTTAAGTTCCAACCCTCATTTGGATTGTAATTTTAATTTATTTTTAATAACATTCCCAGTACTATGTTTAAAAACCACGTTAACAATAGTCATAGTGTTTTGTTTCCGATCTAAAGGAAATTAACCTAAATATCATGTTAAGAATATCCCTTTGTATTATTTTCTGAGAATTTTTAAAATCAGAAGTGAGTATTGAGGGCCAAGCTTGGTGGCTCATGCCTATAATCCTAGCACTCTGGGAGGGTGAGGCAAGTGGATTGGCTGAGCTCATAGGTTTGAGACCAGCTTGAGCCAGAGGGAGATCCTGTCTCTAAAAATAGTCAGGCACTGTGGTGGGCACCTGTAGTCAATAGGCTGAGACAAGAGAATTGCTTGAGCCCAGGAGTCAGGCTGCTGTGAGCTGTGGCACCGCAGCACTCTACTGAGGGTGACAAAATTAGACTCTATTTCAAAAAAGAAAAAAAAAGTGAGTATTGAGGAATGCACCAAAAAAGAGAAAGGCCTGGAACTCAGGACTCTGACTCAGAAAGGAATCCTTGGATGATGACGGCAAAGGAGATGGAAGAGAACAACAAAGCAGAGAGGGCAGCAGGGTGGTGCTGGGCTGTGGCACCACTGAATGTCTGGGTTGGTGAGTTTTCTGTGGCATAACCTTGGCTGTATCTCCCCTGCCTGACCTCCTTTCATTCCTAATTACTTGCACAGTCTATTTCTTTGGCCTTCCCATTGGCTTTGGAGGGTCATCAATAGCCTTCCAGTAGATTTCTTCATGATGGCACATTTTCTCTTTTTATTTTTTTTAATTATTTGGGATTTATTGAGGGTATAAAGAATTAGGTTACACTGATTGCATTTGTTAGATTAAGTCCCTCTTATACTTGTGTCCCACCCCCAAGAGGTGCACCATACACTATGTCCCCCATCCCCTTCTCTCCTCCCCTCTTCTCACTCTCTCACTGTCCCACCAAACCCCTTGTATTAGCTCATATACTGCCTTCATATTAGAATTGAGTACATAGGATTCTTGCTTTTCCATTCTTATGATGCTTGGCTAGGAAGAATGTGTTCCACCTTTGTCCAGGTTAATACAAAAAATGTAAAGTCTCCATCTTTTTAATAGCTGAATGGTATTCCATGGTATACATATACTACAGCTTGTTAATCCATTCCTGGGTTGGTGGGAAATTAGATTGTTTCAACATTTCGGCAATTATAAATTGAGCTGTGATAAACAGTCTAGTTCAAATGTCCTTATGATAAAATGATTTTTTTTCTTCTGGTAATGAGATTAGAGAATCAAATGGGAGGTCTGATTTGAGTTCTTAGAGGATTCTCCATACTAATAAAAAGATTGTACTAGTTTTCACTTCCACCAGCTATGTAAAAGTCTTCCCTTCTCTGCACATCCACACCAGCATCTTCAACTTTGAGACTTTTTGATGTGGGCCATTCTCGTTGGGGTTAGGTGATATCTCAGGGTGGTTTTGATTTTCATTTCTCTGAAGATTAGGGATGGTGAGCAATTTTTCATATGTTGTTAACTATGATGGTGCATTTTCTACTGCACCAAAAACTTAACTAATACAAGGAATGGATTGCAGAAAACAAATAAAGGTGGGGAAGGATAGATTATCTATCTAGTAATCACAAAATCTAATGAAAATTCACTTAGTATTTGGGAACATAGTACTGCTATGGTAGTGGAAAGCTTAAGGAAAGAGAATAGGATGTAACCTGGGTCCTTTTGAAAACATGTTGAAATTGAATCCTGAAACTTGCTGAGTTGTGAAGTCAGGTGAGTCTACAGTATCATCATAACACTTATGTGGAAGTTAGAACATTGCTTGGGATTAGAGAGGGGATCTAGGAAAGAATTTGAATTGTCCATACCACTCTGAACCTCACCTCTCCCAGCCTTTTAGGTCTTCCCTCCTAGCTCAAATCCTTCATTCACAATGCAACCAGGCTGACCTTCCTTATAAAAAGACCCTGAAAATCTCTTGCCCAGTCCTTGTGTTTTACTCAATTTGAATTATTTTTAATTAAACTCAGATCTCCTGGGCAGGGAATCAATTGCAAAGTCAAACCCTATGATAGAAAACAACTAATTTTTATCAGCAAAATCATCAGAATATGTGTGGGAATAAATTCTGATGGTCTAAGATAAAAAAGAAAAAGAAAATCCAATACTCCCTGCTTCTCTGAAATGTTACTTTCTGTGATTTCAGTTGCCCACCATCAACCACAGCCTGAAAATATATGGAAATAGTATAGTGAGAAATTTTTGGACTGAGAGAGAGAGAGAGATCATATTCACATAAATTTTACTTCAGGATATTGTTATAATTGTTCTTTCATTAGTTACTGCTTAGTCTATTCTGTGCCTAATTCAAAAATTAAGCCTTATTATATGTATGTGGTATATATAAGGTTCAGTACTATCTGTGGTTTTAGGTATCCATTGGGGGTCTGAAAATACATCACCTGCAGATAAGGAACTACTATAATTTTTATTTTACTTTATTTATTATTTTTTATTTTGGATTAATATAAGGGTACATACAATTAAGTTACACTGTTTGTACTCATTAGGTAAGATAGTTATGGTTGAATATTGGGCAGGATTTACCTATATGAATGAACTACTTAAAGATTTGATTCTGAGTTCAATGTTTCACTTGAGGTGGCTCTAAGATTTGCTCTGTTTTAGGCTAAGTAAGTTACTAATAGGTACATGTTTTGATTTATACGAACTCCTTAATTTCAGTGTGGGTTCTGGAGAGGTGGGAGCCACCCAGTACTGGTAAATTTGAGTTGTTCATCACAATAGACAGCAAAGTCATTTTGGTAAATAGCCTGATCTCATTCATGAGGCTCCAGGAATGGTGGACAGGTGGTTTGGTTCATGATGGTTCCACTTGATTTTTATTCATTTATCTTTTAGCTTTAACAGGGTTTATGTGAGCAAAGAATAATTCATGAATTGAACGGCATTCAGAAACAAAAGAGCTCCAGAAAGCTCCCCCTACTTGATTTTTAAAGTAGAAAACTTTCCAGTCTGAAGCCATGATCATTGGAAGACAAAACCTCTCAATGTCTAGATTTGGACCAACTGGTCCATGGACTCAAAAATCCTTGAATAAAGAGGAAGTTCTCATGAGGAAGACTGTACAACAGCCACATGATGCACACCGAGTCTGCTTCCTTGCTTTCTCAAAAATAAATGAATAAATGAATAATATAAATAAAAAGCCTGTGGCCTCTTACCAGAATAACTGCATGGGAAAATACTTGGACAGAGTGAATGCTGGCCCTGAGGTAAGGCTAATTCACATAGGTCAACAAAGACACTGTGGTCCAATGGTCAGTGTGGGGGTGTGTGCAGGGCTTGTTAATACAACAAATGGAATAAGGACCCAAGGGTACTTCATGGTACTCCTGCCATCCTGCAGTTAATTCCAGCAAATGTCTGTTCTGTACTTATTCTCCAGTTTCTGAGGCAAGTATTGATTAGATGGCCTCAGCAACTAATACAATTCCCTTAGGACCTCTGGTCCAAGAAGTTAAGGAGATTATTTTTGTGAGTTTTTTGGGGTTTTGTTTGTTTTTGAGACAGAGTCCCACTCTGTCACCCTGGGTACAGTGCCATTGCATCATATGTTAGAGCAACCTCAAACTTTTGGGCTTGAGCAATCTTCTTCCCTCAGATTCTCTAGTAGCTGGGACTACAGGAGTGCATCACTATGCCTGGCTAGTTTTTCTACTTTTAGTAGAGAAGGGGTCTGGCTCTTGCTCATACTGGTCTTGAAATCCTGAGCTCAAGCAATCCACCCTCTTCAACCTCCTAGAGTGCTAGGATTTCAGGTGTGAGCACCGTGTCCAGCCCAATAGAGACTGTTATAATGGAAAGTTCTTGATAACCTTCCTCACCAATGACAAAAGCCACAAGTAATAGTGACAAAAAAGCCACAAGTAATATCAAGTACATGCAGGAAGCTCAGAGATGCTGGCTCTGTGAGTGAGTGAGGATGCAAGGATTTTGACTCCTATCAGTCCCACCTAGCACTCCAGTGTGAGAAGGGGATAATGTGGGATAATGACAGTGGATGAAGACCCAGTAATAATTGCAGATGCTTTTCCAGATGTGAATGTCTTAGTGGAGCAAATCAAAATGCCTCCACTTATCTGGAGTGGAGCTAAAGATATGGAAGTTTATTTTATCTTAATCCCAAATAACAGAAAACAATAGAGAGGGTTTATTTGACTAAGAAGCACATCTTCTTTGTCTTGCCTTGGGAGTTTTCAATGCTCTAGCTCTTTCTCATGCTCTTCCCATTCATTGTCTCAAAGGACACCATTTGAGTCACTGCAGGGACGGCATCATACTGACAGGACACAGCAGTAAAAAGGTAGCACCCTATATATGTTGGGAAGGCACACAGGCATGAAAGGATGGGAGATGAAAACATCCTTCCAAGACTACTGAGATCCGTCTTCTTGAGTTTGGGGGGCCCTGTGTTCTGGGACATTTGGGGTCACTGTTTTGAAAGTGAAGGAAATGTTGCTGTGCATTGCATTCTCTGCTGCCCAGAAAGGTACACGATGCTTGGTGGGTCTCCCTGGATATTGCAGGTAACATAGAACAGGTTGGAATGGGTTGCCCAGAGTGACCTGAAAGGCTGCCAATTCTGCATGGGGCACAATGCATGAGAAGGCAAAGGAGCTCATGGTCCACCTTGCCTGGAAGGAGATGGGGCCTGAGGTCTATGCTGTTTTCTGGGTGGTGGTTAAATATGAAGCCTCGGAAAGATGGGTGTCTAGGAAGAAGTAGCATGGGGGGACAGTTGAGAGAACACCCCAGCAAGGAAGAGTGTTTTGTCACTGACATTGTTCAGAACAGCCAAACAATGGTGATAATGAAAGGAAGACTTTTAGTTAGCTGTGTTGCCATTTTAAAATTCTCTACTGAGAATGTACCCTCTTGTCATCCCCACCACCCTTGGCATATCCCTGCAAATATGTTTGTGTGAGTTAAATGTGAGTGGTCCCACACTTTGAGAACAGTTTGGGTTTGTCTAATAATAATAATAAAAAAAAAAAAAAAAAGAATGTTCCGCTGAGCTGTCCTATGGAGGAGCCCTTCAGGAGCCCGGTAGACAAGGCTGCTGCATGCCACAGAGAGTCAGCCTTTCACTATAAGCAGTGCTTGCTTTCCAGACTCACCGGGAAGGTGGCGAGGATGGCACTGTCCATGACCTTTTGGCTCACAGAGTCTGAGGCAGAATTGTGATGAAATCAGAGGGAAAGAAAGGACTCAAACTGGAGGTCTGGAGGGGTGCGCAGTAATTGTTGAGACATTGGCTTCTCTTCCAGGACAGATAGATGGAGTGAGTGTGTGGTAGCTTTTATTTTATTATTGCATTTTATTTTATTTTATTTTATTTTATTTTATTTCATTTCATTTTGGGGAGAGAGATATGAAAGCAAGTACTGGACAAATATACATGCATGTTGGGCAGGGAGTAGTTAAACTGTTAGGTACATTTTTTTGTGGCCCTAGTACACACATCCATCCTGGGCTGGTACTTTCTGATTTTGTAAGAACTGGCCCCTTCCTCTGAGAACAGCATCCAGCAGGCCAGACGCTTCTCCCCACACTCCACACACCTAGGGCTTGACTATGTCCTCGTGGGATATGAATCTTGAGAGCGTGATAAAGAAATTGAGGATGTTTATTTGTAGCAGTGGCTGCTGGACCAAGGGTCTAGGGCATGTGTGGCCCAAGGGTAACTCACTGCCCCCTGTGGCATATTTGGGACTCTCCCTGCTACTTTTTAAATATTGTCTTCCAACCTTTTCACATTCTGTGAGCTACCATGCGTTTTTTGAAAATATTTCTCTCTTTCGGATCAAACCACTTAGTTGTCTTCTGAGGTTTGCACAAAAGAACCTTGCCCAATGCCTGCTCTGATCCAGTAATATATATTTTCCTATCTTTTAGAAATTAATTTATTTCTCTTATAAAGAAAATTTGTTTGACCTACAGCAATTCCTTAAAATTTAACTTCAGTTTCATTTTCTTCTATTAAATTATAGAAAATTAGATTAGACAATTTTACATAATAATTACATGTATAATGTAATCGATTTTTATAATTTTTTTTCTGTTCTCCTGTGTTTAGGGATGCATAGATCGCTGTCAGCTGAGTGTCACCTACTATTAGTTTTGGCTGATGGGACTCAGGATGATAGTTTATGTTCTTCTTTGTTTTTTTTTTTTGTATCAGCTGTATTTCTTTAAAATAAGAATCATCTGGCCGGGTGTGGTGGATCACTCCTGTAATCCCAGCTCTCTGCGAGGTCAAGGGATGGGGTAGGAGAATCACCTGAGCTCACGAGTTCGAGAACAGCCTGAGCAAGAGTGAGATCTCATCTGTAAAAATAGCTGGGCATTGTGGAGGGCGCCTGTAGTCCCAGCTACTTGGGAGGCTGAGGCAAGAAAATCGCTTGAGCCCAGGATTCTGAGGTTGCTGTGAGGTACAATGCCACAGCACTCTACCAGGAGTGACCAAGTGAGACTCTGTCTCAACAAAAGAAAAAAAAAATCATCTATCACTTGAACAAAATAATGTTTTAAAAGCATATTCTCAAAAATTTAATGATGGGGAAAAAAGTAGATTATAAAACTGTGTATTAAGATATTATATAAATTATATAAAGAAAAAATATTGGTAGGACATGTATTTAAATATTGCAAGTTATTTCTGAGAATTGAGATAATAGGTGATTTTTTTCATAGTTTTTTTATATTCCAAGTTTTAAAAATTAACATAAGAATGAATTACAAATCTTGAGGCTACTGTCCTACAGAAGGGTCTTCCCCATTTTAAAGAAGGACTCCAGGGTAACTTCCAGGGCAGGTAGAGAACAGCCACTATGGCGGGGAAGGATATCTTGGGCAAATTTCACATTTTCACATGTTTTCTAAATATAAGTCATATATTAGATCTTGCAACACTACTGCTTTCTTTTATACAGAGACTCTAGGGGATTTAGAATTAAATGAACACAATCTAGATTCTGTCTCATCAGATGTTTGCTGTTGTGTCTGGTATAAGTAAAATTGCAGGAAAAATAGATGTTTACGCTGAGTGCCAACACATTTTCACCACTGCTGCAAGATAAGCTCTAATTTATCCCAAGATTAGACTTTTTTTATTCATCTATATTCATCGAAGTTTTTAAATTCCTAGACTATTCCTAGTCAATAATTTTTGATCAATACATCCTAATTTCTGGTCTTCCTTTTACCACTTGTCACATGTTAAAAATCATACTGAAAATATGATTTTAAGTATGTTTCAATGTGTAGCTGGTAGGATATCCTTCCAGGTCACACAATTGAGGGTTTAGCAGTTGCACATTTAATTCTACAACAATTTACCTTCTGGAGAGAGCCCACTGTCTTTCTCAAGTCAAAAATTATTTATGACAAATTATTTATGACATTGAATACCTTTGTTTATGGTACTCAGAATTCATGCTTTTGAGATTCAAAAGTCTTTTCTTCCAAACTATTATTTCTGCTGGGACTTTTAAACTTCATTTGTTTGTTTGTTTTTTGAGACAGATTATTACTCTGTAGGCCCAGCTAGAGTACAGAGGCATCATCACAGCTCACTACAACTTCATACTCCCTGGCTCAAGTGATCTTCCTGTCTCAGCTACTTCCCAAGTAGCAGGGACTACAGGTTCAAGCCACCACATCTGGCTAATTTTTTTTTATTTTTAGCAGAGATGGTCTTACTCTTGCCCAAGTTGGTCTTGAACTTCTGAGCCCAATAGAATCTCCTGCCTTGGCATCCCAGAATGCTAGGATTAAAGGTAGGAGCCATCATGTCCTGCCCAAAGTCCATCTTGAAACTCAGTGCTATTATCTCTACAGGTTTGCCCCCATCCCCTTCTCTAGGGTGGGAAGTGTGGACACATCAAAATCAGTTGAGGAAAAAGGAATAAATAGAAATGAAAAACACACTGGCCAAGGACTCAAGGTACCAGAAGTAAGACAACTGGGTATAGTATATAATACTATATGGAATTTAAATGGCTGATTATCAAAGCAGAAATTATTATAGCATTTATAGATATTTAATTTTATTTGATCTACTTGGATACAATTGATTAGTGACAATTTTTTAAAGTTTAAAATTTTAATTTTACCAAGACCTTTAGCAGTAGATTCAGCAATAAAAGTCATAGAGATGTAGGCCAGGTGAGATGGCTCACACCTATAATCCTAGCACTCTTGGAGGCCAAGGCAGGTGAATCGCTCGAGCTCAGGAGTTTGAGACCAGCCTGAGCAAAAATGAGAAAATGAGATGCCATCTCTACCAAAAACAAAAAAAGAGAGAGAGAGAGAGAAGAGAGAATAAACTTAGGCAAGCACTGTCATGGGCACCTGTAGTTCCAGCTACTTGGAAGGCTAAGGCAAGAGGATCACGTGAGCCCAGGAATTTGAGGTTCCTGTGAGTATGACAGCACAGCATTCTACCCAGGGTGACAGAGACTCTGTTTTAACAAAGAGGCCATATAGATTGAGAGAACTATTTGAAATATAGAAAGGTAATATATCTGTATCAACTACTTTCCTAAATATCAAACATAATCAAATGTTAATATTTATTTTAAAAAATGAAAAGAGTATTTCATGTCATTGATAACTGTAAATGTATGTGGGGATTAGTTGCAATTTTACCTTGAGGCTAATTTTCCTTTTGATTTTACATCTCAAGAGACATCAGAACACTGACAAACATTCACACACACACCCATGCACAAACAAGTACACATGCACACACACTTGCACACATGCACACAATTTTGCATTTGTGCACACACATGTCCACACAGACATGTACAGACATGCACATGTGTGCAGGGCAGTGTGAACGTGATATTATCATTTCAGTAACTCTTCTAGAGAGATAATATCAACCATTATGCCAATCTAGGAATACAAGAGATGCTTCCAAAAGGCAAAAATTAAACCATTACTATTTTTAATTTTTTGTGAGAGTTCTTTCCAAAATTCAAAGTTCTAAATAATAAATAATTTTGGGGGGCAAAACACGATTGTTAAGAGGGACTTTACCTAAGCAATGCAATCAGTGTAACCTGGTTTCTTGTACCCTCAATGAATCCCCCACAATTAAAAAAAAATGTAGTCATGTACTTGAAAACATAAAATAAATAAATAATGTACTTACTGAGGGTCTTTATCAACCTTGATTCCTTTTCCATTATGAAAGTAAAGGTTTAATTGATTTATACTCCTTTTCCTCTTCCCCCTGGTCTGTTGCATCAATATTATCATAGTCAAGTTTCCTGTAGGTTAACTATTTGGCTTTCAATAGTATTCTTGAACTTGAATTTCTTGTTCTGTCAACTTTAAACTGCAGTGATTGCGATAGGGCAATTTTAGTGAAGATACGTATACCCACTCCTTTTCCTCTTTTCCATCATCTTCTACATCCTACTTTCTTCCCGCTAGACATGTATGCATTTTTTTTTTAGTGATAGATACTGTTTTTCATTTTTAACAGTTGGTATCCTTTATGTGCCATAAAATTTACCCTTTGTCAGTGTACAATTCAATGACTCAGTAAATGAATGAAGTTGAGTAACCATCATTGCAATTCGGTTCTAGAACATTTTCATCACCCCATATACATTTATTTCTATATTCCCAAAGAAAACATCATTTAATCCAGTCCTCTAACCATATGTGAGTTTTCCACGTTTTATTTATAAGTTGATTCAATACATAGCATAACACGACAATCCTGTTAATGCATTCCCCTGGAACATGTCCAGAAGAAAACTAAAGCTAGAGAATTGATCGGAAAGCGTTCTATTTAAATTGTTTATCAATAGGGTGAAATTATACCTCGTCAGCGGTAGCTGTTACCCCGTAACGATGGGTTGTAGGCTGACTCATCAGGTCCCACTGTTGGGGCTTCAAGAAATGTCTGGCAAAAGCCTGCACAGAACACCCCAGCAAGGCGCAGCACCCAGCCCCGCAGCACCGCAGACTCCAGGACCCGGGATTTGCCTCTGAGACGGAAATGAAGCTTCAGTCATTCCTCCTTCCCTCCCTCCCTCTTCCTGTCTCCTGATAACCATCAATCGCTCTTTCATCTTAGAGTCCTGTGATGTCACAGCAGACGTCTGCTGGGAGGCTGTGTGGATTTATTTTTGCCAGCGGAGCTGCTTAAGCATGCCCGGGCTAGGGGTGCTGCTTGCTTGGGGCACCTCCACCCTCCCGCAGGGAAGCCCAAGAAGCAGGCGCCCCCCAACCCCGTGCGGCGCTTCTGCTTCTCTTGGCCACTTCCCCGCCTGCAAACATGCCGCACGCTGCGGGTGCAGTGGCAGAGTGACAAACCTTCTCTCTGAGCCAGCATAGAGAAGGGACTTCTAGTTTCTGTCTCAGAATTTCCAGCCCTCCCAGCCCTCTGGCCAGACTCTCTGGCCTCATGGTCTGTCATCAGTAAGCCCAGTGCACCCTTCCTGGTTGCCCAGTGCGCCCTCTCTGGGCTCTCTGCAGCCTCTCTTGAGATCTCCCAATCCACTGCAGGCACTTCCGCACCAACCTCCCTTCATTTCCCTGCGTGGTGGCCTCGCCTTTCAGTGCTCAGAGCAGCCCATGCCCCTCCCTGCCACCTCTCCAGACCCTGAGGAAGTTGCCCCCTGCTTCCGGTGCCCCTGACCTCCTGTGGGCCACCATGAGCCTCCGCCTTCCTGGTGCTTCCAGAAGCCTGGCAGCCACCTGTACCTCCCACTGTAAAGACCAAGCTGACTCCATTTTATTAATACTAACTCCATCTTATTCCTCAGCCTTCATTATGCAGTTACATACCAAAAGTTAAGTAACTTACTCCCTCCCCCGCCCCTCATCCTTGTGTCTGCCCCAAGTGATAGCAGCTCCTTTCCAGACCAGCCAAGGACAAGTATTACTCAGTCCCCTAGACCTCTATCAGCTTACTCCACACCCCCTCCCTTTTTCCTTTCTGTACCCTTAAAAACCCCCTCCTTTTCGAGGCCTTTTCCTGCTGTACCAGGTGTGAGAGGCCCCCAGCCTGGGCTTGTAAATAAACCCCTTGCTTTTGCATCGGATTTAGTCTCTCAGTGATTTATGTGGGGGATCCCGTGAGCTGGGCACAACATTTGGGGGTCCGTCTGGGATATCCCCCCCAAATCACTGAGTACCTGCTCCAGAGGTGAGTGTGTGCATGCTGGCATTTGTCTTGTTTTATTCTTTGTTAGTCTCAGTTGTTGAATCTGTAGTGGGGACGTGGAATCCTGACAGGAAAGCCCCATGGGGGGGACTGCGATGTGGAATCTCCAGCCTCTGGTCAAGACGACCAGATGTTCCATCTGGTTAAGAGGCAAGGCGGGTCGTGACTGCCAAATGGAGTTATACCGTTCTCTCATTTGCGGTTTTGCCTGAGAACCCACAAGGGCAGGCTTCTGTTTTCTGGAGAAATCGAGAAATCTTGTATGTTATTTTTTTTGTCTATGTTTTATTGTATTTAGAGGGCGACATGGGAAAGACACAGAAGACCCCCCTCTCCTTAACTTTGGCTGATTTCCAGGATTTCAAAGACAAAGCCAGGAAGTGTGGTTTTAATGTGTCTAAAAGTAAACTTGTGACTTTTTGCAGGAATGAATGGCCGGCGTACCACGTTGGATGGCCACCAGATAGCACTTTTCACCTTCCCATTATTTTCCAGGTCAAAGATATAGATCTAGAACTGGGCACCCAGACCAGATCCCATATATAACTGCTTGGCAGGACCTCGTGGAGGACCCACCATCGTGGTTAAAACTGCTTCTCCCTCCTTCAGGCAAGGAGGTGGCCAAACTCCTAGCCTTAAAGGAGAAAAAGGAGAAGTCTTCTGAGCCCACTGCCCTTCCCCCATCCTCCAAGGAGGAACTGATCCAGACGTGCTCTTCCCCCCTCCCTATCAACCCTCACAGCAGGGGGCACTTGTTTTTCAGAGTCCACCAGGCAGCGAGGCCACCCCAGCCCCACCTCACACCAACCGTAGGGCCCTGCATGACCTGACGGCAGACTCCACAGTGCTGCCTCTGTGCACAGTGGGCCCCCCTGATGAAGCTGACCCCCCCAAACCAGGAACACCACTATTGGCCCTTCGCCACAAGTGATCTCTATAACTGGAAAATGCAGAACCCTAAGTTCTCTGAAAAACCCACTGCCTTGATCTATCTCTTAGACTCAACTCTTTTTACCCATCAGTGTACTTGGGACGATTGCCAGCAGCTTTTGCAGGTCCTTTTCACCACTGAGGAGCGGAACCACATCTTGGCTGAGGCCAGGAAGGCTGTCAAGGGTCCAGACGGAAACCCGACCACCAATCAGGCTCTTATAGATGTGGACTTTCCCCTCATGCACCCCAAGTGGGATTTCAATACAGGAGCAGGTCAGATGAGGCTTCAAGTCTACCGCCAGACTCTAATGAAGGATCTCCGTAAAACAGCTAGAAAGTTGACTAAATTGGCCAAGGTAGGTAATGTACAGCAGGAAAATGCAGAACCCCCTGCAGCAAGCTTAGAAAGAATCCTGGAGGCATTTCGCATGCACACACCTCTGGATCCTGAAGCTGCGGAGAACAGAGCAGCAGTTGTCATGTTCTTTGTTAATCAGTCAGCTCCAGATATTAAGTGCAAGCTGCAGAGAATAGATAGACTGGGCGAGACGTCTTTGCAGGACCTCCTAGGAGTCGCTGAAAGAGTCTACAACAACCGTAAGTCCCCTGAAGAAAGACAAATGAAGGCAGCTAAAAGACAGACCCAGGAATTGGCCAGGATCTTCCTAGCCTCCACGGCTGCAACCTCAGATGAAAGAGAAGGGCGACTGTGCCGACTGGCAGTGGGAGGTAAGGAGAGCTCCCTAGACAGGGAAAAGTTTCACCTCCAGAAGGACCAATGTGCCTATTGTAAGGAACATGGACACTGGGCCCGTGATTGCCCTAAGAAACCACCTCCTAGGCCTCCATGCCCCCACCTCAGTGCCAGCCTTGGAACTGAGAGGGCTCGAGGGGTAGCGGGGTCAGGGCTCATGACCCCTCTCTGAGCCCCGGGTAACTCTCAGAGTTGGGGGGACTCCAATAAATTTCCTAGTAGATACTGGAGCCCAGCATTCAGTCCTGACCCAGGCCCATAGCCCTATGGACACCCAGAAATCATGGGTCCAGGGGGCCACAGGCATTAAATAATATTCATGGACTACCTGAAGAACTGTGGACCTAGGCGTGGGCCGGGTATCCTATGCATTCATGGTCATCCCAGACAGCCCCTACCCCCTCCTTGGGTGGGATCTCCTGACCAAAGTAGGGGCTCATATCGTCTCTAAAGATGAAGGACCCCTTATTACAGACCAGTATGGAAGTCCCATAAAAGTACTCACCCTTCAACTTGAAGATGAGTACAGGCTACACCAGCTGCAGCCTGAGAGCCACCAGCTAACGGATGTCACCGTATGGCTGAGAACTTACCCACTCACCTGGGCAGAGACTGAGGGAATGGGACTAGCCACCCACTGACCACCGGTCATCGTAGAGCTCAAGCCAATGGCTGAACCTGTACGGGTGTGGCAGTATCCCATGTCCCAAGAGGCCTGGCAGGGCATCATGCCCCACATTCGGAGACTTTTTAAAAGTGGGATACTAGTGCCCTGTCAATCAGCATGGAACACTTCCCTGCTGCCTGTAAAGAAGCCATTGACTAATGACTATAGACCAGTCCAGAACTTGAGAGGTCAACAAACGGGTACTGGACATCCACCCCACTGTCCCAAACCCTTACACACTATTGAGTTCCCTCACCCCAGATTGGGTATGGTACATTGTCCTTGATTTAAAAGATGCCTTCTTCAGCCTCCTGTTGGCCCCCCAGAGCCAGGTGATATTCGCTTTTAAATGGAATGATGATGGAATCCATGGTCAGCTTACACCTCCTGTTGGCCCCCCAGAGCCAGGTGATATTCGCTTTTAAATGGAATGATGATGGAATCCATGGTCAGCTTACGTGGACTCAACTGCCACAAGGGTTCAAGAACTCCCCCACCATCTTTGACAAAGCCTTACATGAAGACCTGAGTGAGTATCGGCAGCAAAGCCCTCACCTGACTCTTTTACAGTATGTAGATGACATTCTGATTGCAGCCAAGACAGAAGCAGAGTGCCACCCAGGACTTACTAACTGCATTGGGAGCTCTGGGGTACTGGGCCTCGGCCAAAAAGGCTCAGATCTGCCAACAAACTGTGAGTTATCTAGGTTACATCCTTAAGGATGGGCAGCAGTGGCTGTCCCAGGCAAGAAAAGAAACGGTATTAAAAATCCCTCCCCCAACCACACAGCGGGGGGTACGGGAGTTTCTTGGGTCGGCTGGGTTCTGTCACCTGTGGATTCCAGGGTTTGCAGAGACAGCGAAGCCCCTCTATGAAGCTACCCAAGATAGCTTGCCTTTCCAGTGGACCGCAGAACAAGAAAAGTCCTTCCAGGCCCTGAAATGAGCCTTGCTCTTGACTCCGGCCCTAGGACTCCCAGATATTACTAAGCCCTTTCATCTGTATGTAGATGAACACAAGGGCATAGCAAAAGGGGTACTCACCCAGTCACTTGATCCCTGGGCCCGGCCAGTCACTTACCTGTCAAAGAAACTAAACCCTGTGGCAGCAGGCTGGCCCCCATGCCTACGCATCATTGCAGCTACTGCATTACTGGTTAAAGATGCAGATAAACTGACTTTAAGGCAAGAGTTGTTAATCACGGCCCCTCACGCCATTAAGGGAGTCCTCAAACAGCCACCAGATCGGTAGGTTAGCAATGCCAGACTCACCCACTACCAGGGCCTTCTGCTAAACCCTCCACGAATCCGATTCCTGCCAAAGACCTCTCTCAATCCAGCGACCCTACTGCAAGATCCAAACCTAGATGCCCC
>CAUYRH010039248.1:0-63963 GCA_963574655.1 Perodicticus potto
AGACAGCAAATGGATGGCTTGTGTTTTTTAATCCAGTCAGCCAATCTATGCCTTTTCAGTGGGGAATTCAAGCCATTAACATTTATTGAGATAATTGATAAGTGTGGTAGTGTTCTATTCTTCTTATTTTGTGAGAGTCCATTGCTTAGTTTTATCTTTTGCATCAGTGTGGAAGTTAGGTTCTGTCCTTTAATTTCTGAGTTCTTATTTTGTTGTTGATCCATTGTGATGGTCAGTGTGTAGAACAGGTTGAAGTATTCCCTGTAGAGCTAGTCTTGTTGTGGTGAATTTCCTTAATGTTTGCATATCAGTAAATGATTTGATTTCTCCACTAATTTTAAAGCTTAGCTTAGCAGGATATAGAATTCTGGGCTGGAGATTGTTCTGTTTAAGTAGATTAAAGTTAGATGACCATTGTCTTCTTGCTTGGAAAGTTTCATTAGAGAAGTCTGCAGCTCACCCTGATGAATTTGCCCCTGTAGATCAACTAGCGCTTACTCCTGGCAGCTTGAAGAATCTTTTCTTTTGTCTTGACTTTGGACAGGTTCATAACAATGTGTCTTGGGGAAGCTCGGTTAGAGTTGAAGTGACATGGGGTCCAATATCCCTCTGAAAGGAGTGTGTCAGAATCTTTGGTGATATTTGGGAAATTTTCATTTATAATATTTTCTAGTATGGCTTCCATTCCCCGGGGGCATTCTTCTTTCCCTTCTGGGATAGCTATAACTTCTTTGTTTGAACGCTTCATAAAGTCCCATAATTCTGTCAGCAAATGTTCTGCTTTCTCTCTCTTCTTTTCTGGTTCTTTAAGTATCTGAGTTATCTCAAGAACTTTGTCCTCTACCTCTGAGATTCTTTCTTCTTCATGGTCTAATCTGTTGTTGATACTTTCTATTGCATCTTTAAGTTCCCTAATTGAGTGCTTCAGTTCCTTCAGCTCTGCTATATCCTTTTTATATTCTTCAGATCATTCATCTCTTATTTGATTCTGTTTTTGGATTTCCTTTTGGTTATTTTCCACTTTATCAGCAGTTTCCTTCATTGTTTCCATCATTTCCTTCATTGTTTTCATCATCTGTATTCCAAATTCCCTTATAGGTGAACTCCTCTGCAGTAGCTACTTCACAGTCCCTTGAGGGGGTTGCTCTGGACTGGTTTTTCATGATGCCAGAAGTTTTCTGCTGATTCTTCCTCATGAGTGATTTCTTTTATCTGTTTCCTTGCCCTAATTTTCCTTTCACTTCCTCCTGCTCTTTAACTTGCTGTGCCTCTGGATTAAGGATTCGATGAGTCCTTTTGGTACAGGACCAGAAGGATGAGAAGATTGAAGAGCAAGAAGGGAAAAAAGAAAGAAAAGAAAAGAGAAAGGAGAGGGGGTGGGTAGAAGTGAATATTGACAAAAGGAAGTGAGGCACAGAAAGAGGGGGACAGGAGCAATATAGGTGTACAGTAGGGTACTTTGACCCAACCTTTGGGGGTGCCAGGTTGGATGGTTCCCTAGAGGTCAGCAGCTCTTTGCTAGCCTGTTTGGACACAGTATCCCACCTCCACCAAGTAGAGGGAGAAAATGCAATAAATCAAACCAAAATAAGCAAACCAAAAACTTTACAGGATAAAATTTTGGGAAAAACCAAATAATAGGGGTAGAAACAGTAGCAAACATGAAGTTCTAATTGTTGAAAAAGGCAACAATGGAAAATTATAATTAAACTGGAAAAGTGAAGAAATGAAAGAAAGAAAAAAAAAGAAAAGAAAAATCTATAGGGAAAATGTTGAAATTAAAAACAAAAAACGAAACAAAACAACACAAAATGAAACAGAACCATAAACAAAGCAGTATATATATCTTGCTGAATATTGTCTGGGCAACAGGTGATCTTCTGGAGTATGATATGTTAATCACAATGCTGATATGGCTGTATGAGATGGAGACTGGAGGCCTCTACTGATTTCTCATACCCCTCAGGGTGGACAGCCTAAATCTCTCCTCAGTCCACTTAAAAGTCACTTTAAATTGCTAACCTGGGCTAAGCAGAAGCTTTCCCAGGAAAGCACTTGTCGCTGGGATCACTCCTTAAGTGGCTATCCACTCACCCAGTGTGCCCAAACTGGTCTCACTCTATGCCCGTGAGGGCTAAGGCTGCAAGGCGTCTCAGTCCCCACCTTCAGGCTGCTCAGTCACTAGAGTACTCGCTACCACCCGATGCTTGTTCTGGGACCCTGAGGGTGGAGCTTGCCGGAGCAGTTCTCCCACAATGGCTCCACACGGCCCACAGCCCAACACTGTTAGCTCCATCTGGCTCAGTGGCTCAGTCTAGGGCCCTAGACAACACTTAAAGTCCTCTTCACACTTGCCCAAGTTCTCCCATCATAGTCCAACTGAGCGCCAAGTCCAAAAAAGCCAAACAGCTCACAGGTAAGGCCTTTTCAGTTTGCAATCTCACTGCTGCTGTACTTACAGCTGCCGGCGGGATTAGACCGAATGAACACACACAACCACTTGCCAGTTCTCCACTGCTTTTGCCTTCCTCATGGGCTCCAGAAGTCTCATGCTGACTCCCTGTGTCCCCAAAGGGATGTTTCAGGGCAGATCCCGCCAGGCCGAGATACCTGATGTCTTTTCTCCCCAGTCTTACCCTGACCAATTGCAAGGAAGCTGTTACTTGGCCACCATCTTGCTCTGGAAGTTGGAACATATTCTTCTTAGTAAAGTATCTCAAGAATGGAAAAAGAAGTATCCAATGTACTCAATACTATGAAATCAATACGTAATCACCTACACATTCATATGAATGGCAAAATATAATTATGGTCCAGAAAGGAGAAGGGAAGAGGAGAGAGAAGGGAGGGGAGGGGGGATATGGGAGGAGGGAGGGTATTTGGAGGGACCTTGCCTGATGTGCATGATGCAATGGTACATTTCAAAACCATTAAGAAATGAGTACAACTGTGATGGATGTGTTACTTAGTTCAATGTAAGCATTTCACATTGTATATCAAAGCAGTACCCTGAACCCTATAAATGCATCAGTGTACAAAGTTATGATTTAATAAAAAATAAAATAAAATAAAATAAAGGACCTTCTGTACCTGATACAGATGGGGCTCGGTAAACGTTTACTGTATGAAGAGCCAGCTCAGGCATAAAATATGCAGGGCTGTGCACTCCAGGCCAGAGAGAAACCTCTCTTCTCTTTTCCTTTAGGAGGAGAGGGTAGAGAAAGAGGCAGGAACTGTCATGGTTTCTTGGGTACCTGATGCTTATAAAGCTGTGGTCCACATGATCCAGTCTGAGGAAAGTCTTGTGGAATCAGGAACACAGTCCAGGAAGAAAAAAGGCAGGGTCAAAATAGCGTAATTTCTCTACTTGTAATTCTCAGTCACCACCAAGGGGACTAACATCCTAACTTTGTCACCCACCTGGGCATTCTCCTATCCTGCCTTCCACTTGCTGCAAAGTCTTTTCTCCAGCCCCAACTTGCGTGTCTCTCATGCTCCCCACCCTTCTCCCTAGAGCTGTCTCTAAAAGTGGAGAGGGGAGAAGTGGGCAAAATAAAGCCAGCAAGGGAAGCAAGAAAGGCCCAGTGGGAGCTGGGCTTTGTTCCAGTTTACATCTTCCTCATTGCCTCTGGCTGCAGCAGGGACCTGGAGGTTCTGGAAGATCTGTAGGGAGGATGCCAGGACACCACGGGAGCCGGTTTGTCGTACAGAATCTTCACAGATCCCATCTCCAGGTTGATAATTTCCATCTGATAGAGGACCATGTCCTTCAACACCATGTGCAAGTTCAAGGTTATGAAAGGAAGTATTGACATTCAGAGAAGTGGCCACAGAATTCTCTCTAGGGGAATGGGCATGTCTGGACCCTGCTCAGGCATGGGGATAGGGACGTGATACTAGAGAACTACAGAAACCTGGTTTCCCTGGAACTTGCCATCTCTAAGCTGGACCTGATCACCTCTATGAAACAAAGAGGAGAGCCCTGGAATGTGAAGAGAGAGGAGACAGTAGCCAGACACCCAGGTAGGGGGGAAGTGAATGAAGCAGGTGGCACAGGTGATGGGTCCAGAGGCCCAGCAGGAAGCTGGACCGTAAGGTTTGGATTCAGAAGCTCTGGCGCAATGAACTAAATTTTGAGAAGCCTATGTTTACTTCTCTTGCTGTCATAGAAGGACATCTTTCTCACCCTCTTAAATTATCTGATTGATTCCCCTCGAGATTGTGAAACATATCTGAGGATTCCCTTCGTCCTTCAGTGATCTTCCGCCAAGTCACAGAGAGAGCCAAAGCCCTCCCCGGGCCCTGCGAGGGTGTGCACTATCTACTGAGCCATGCCTTTGGGGGGTCCTGGGAAAGTCTGTGTGTATTTCTAATGACCTCTGTGTAAAACCATTTCTTGAGTTCTGCTTTTGCCTCATCTCAGAAGCGTGTGAACATAGGGGTGTACATAGTGTTATCTGGTTCAGAAGTTCAGGAATACTGTAGATAGATGTCACTTATTTTCTGTTTTATTAATTTCTAATCCTCTGGAGATTTCAAAAGTTATTCTACAGAAATTGAGACTGTGTGATTTCATCAAAATACAAAGCATCTCCCTTTAATTAAATATTAAATTACACACTAAATATTAGATATTTAATTTTACAATTTTTAAAAAAAGCTAATGACATATTTTACATTAAAACTTTTTCCTGGCAGGGCATAGTGGCTCATGCCTGTAATCCTAGTGCTCTGGGAGGCCAAGATGGGCGGGTTGCCTGAACTCGGTAGTTCAAGACCAGCCTGAGCAAGTGGGAGACACCCCATCTTTAAATAATAGCTGGGCATTATGTCAGGCACCTGTAGTCCCAGCTGCTCAGGAGGCTGAGGCAGGAGGATCACTTGAGCCTAAGAGTTTGAGGTTGCTGTGACCCAGGATGCCACAGCACTCTATTTTATAACAAAATGAGGGCAATAAAATGAGACTCTGTCTCCAAAAAAAAAAAAAAATTTCCTACTCTGAACAAAGATTAGAAATTTATACCTGTAATCCTAGCACTCTGGGAAGCCCAAGTTGGTGTATTGCTTGAGCTCAGGAGTTCAAGACCAGACTGAGCTAGCGCAAAACCCCATCTTTATTAAAAGCAGAAAAAATAGCCGGGCATTGTAGTGGGCACCTGTAGTCCCAGTTATTTGGGAGTCTGAGGCAAGAAGATCACTTGAGCCCAAGAGTTTGACATTGCTAAGGTATGACAACACCATGGCACTCTGCCCCAAAGTACAGAGTGAGACTCTTGTCTCAAAAAACAAAAAAAAAAATTAAACTATATATGTGCAATTTCCACATGTGTAAAATAGTTTAATGGACTATTTCCATACAGAGTTTTTAACTAAAAATGGTCTATGGGGAGCTTCGCACATTGTCCGGCATTTGGTACATTGTGACTATTATCTTATTTCTTAATAATGATCATTTTAAAATTTTGTTTATTTAGTTATGCAGCTTACTGAGAATGTGTAATATGTTCATTTGATTGACTGTCCTTCCTGATGTGTGGATTTTAAAAATATATATATTTTGTGTTTTTGAGGTAAACATCTTGATGATTTGATGTCTGTATACATCATATAATGATTAACACATAAGTTGCCAAATTTTTTTAGGGGGGCATGAAAATGCTTAAGATCTACTCATTTAATCTACTTAAGAGAGTGTCACTTAATCTCAAGTACACAATATGATATTGTTAACTATATTCACAATGCTGTGTACATCATATCCCCAGAATTTATTTGTCCTGTAAATAAAAATTTATACTCTTAAAAAAAAAGAAAGAAAGAAAGAAAGAAAGGCTCAGAAGGCATTCATGTGGGAATCACTGTCACACACACGTGGCCTGAAGCTACTTTCTACAGTTACCAGAAGAATAATCCCCTCTTTGGATACTTTCCCCAAATCCTATCTTCTTACCCACCAGGTAGTCATTTGTTTAAGTGAAGAAATGTTTGTGGGGTGCCCACTAGGTGCTGGGTGCTGTTCTGAGCATCCGGGATGTAATAGTAGACTAGATCTTGTTCCTGTTCTTGGGGAGCTAATGGTTTACTGAGAGAGACAGAGAAGTGAGTAAATGCTTACAGATTGATCCAGCCTGGTGCTATGGGGACAAGGGTAATATCCACTGGGGTAGGCTTTCTGGAGGATGCCATATGGTCACTGAAGTTTGAATGGTGAACAAGTAAGTTGGATAATCCAAGCAAAGTGGGTAAATGTGTGTGTGTGTGTGTGTGTGTATTTGGGGCATGGTAGAGGACATCTGAGGCCAAAAAAGAAGCCTGTGTTCAACAGGTATGAATCTCAGTCCACAAACCCAGATATGCATGAAATAAACTTGTTTTCCCAACAACTTAATTTCGCTTTGCAGTCTCCATTCCACTGAGGTTCCCTTCCTTTCCCTCAAGTTCATGGCCGAGTTCCATAGGCTTGTATTGTGCCAAGTTGTTGATGGGGAGTAGAGCACAGGGGCCCATTCTCACTTCCCTCTGTCCACATAGTACCCCAGACCGGTCCTAGAGAGTCCTCACATCCATGTGCTTGCTGGCCCCCAGGCACCACTGAGTGAGGAGAGAGGTGGAGATTCCAAGTAAGATGGGTGAATGCCAGGGGTCAAGGAGACTCAGTTAACATTTTAAAATAGGAGACTTCCACATTTGTGGAGGTAGCTTGCTGTGGTTGGGGCTCAGGAAGGTGCAGGACGGTTGTGGGAACTGTGGAGGGGCAAGTGGGGAGGCAGGGGAGCCTGAGGGCCGGACACCACTGAGCCTGAATGTCATTCTCAGGAGTGTAGACTTGGTCTGGCTCTAGGGGTTACTGTGGACGCCAAGCGGCATGTCTCAAAGCAGCTAAAGCATCCTGTTCTCTCTCTCATCCATGAAGAAGGAGCAGAGCTGGGCTCTTCAAACTCACCTGGGAGGCCCACAGCTCCCCTGGAGCCAGGCCGTGCCATGAGAGGCATTGTAGATGGCACTACAGGGGCTCCGTGTACGTATTCTGTTACTAGAGAATCTGAGGGTAGCAGGTGCCAATGACTTTGCGGGGATCATGGAGCTTACAGAACCCACATCTTATCCACACCCAGGGCAGACACGTTCTCCCTTGAAGACAAGTAGGGAATGATAAACAGCCCTTGGACACTCTTCTGGTTTAATTTGACTTAACTCTTAGCATTAGCAGGTCAACTTTGCAATTTTTAGGCAAATCATAGCTCTGGGGAGAGGCTTAGCAGGTGTATCAGAGCTTAAATGTTTTCTGTTTTATGTGAAGGGTGAAGGGAAAATAAAAGAAACTTTTTTTTTTGAGATAGTCTCTTGCTCTGTAGCCTAGACTAGAGTTCTGCCATGGCCTCAGCATAGCGCACAGCAGCCTCAAACTCCTGGACTCAATCAATCCTCCTGCCTCATCCTCCCAAGTAGCTGGAACTACAGGCGCCTGATACAACACTGGCTAATTTTTCTATTTTTAATAGAAAAATAGGGTCTTGCTCTTGCTCAGGCTGGTCTTGAACTCCTGAGCTTAAGCACTCCACTTGCCTCAGCCTCCCAGAATGCTAGGATTACAGGTCCAGGTCAAGGTGCTTGTCCTAAAAGGGACTATTTAAAAAGAGATATTCAAAAGCCATCCTTATAATGTTCAGTATCCTCTCTAAACCAGCTCTTTTTTTTTTTTTTTTTTTTTTTAGAGGCAGTGTCTCACTTTATCGCCCTCAGTACAGTGCCATGGCATTACAGCTCATAGCAACCTTCAGCTCCTGGGCTTATGCAATTCTCTTGTCTCGGCCTCCTAAGTAGCTGGGACTACAGGCACCTGCCACAATGCCGGGCTATTTTTTTGTTGCAGTTTGGCTGGGGCCGGATTCGAACCTGCCACCCTCAGTATATGGGGCCGGTGTCCTACCCACCGAGCCACAGGCACCCCCCTTTCTTACATCTTTTTTCATTAATGTCCTGATGGGTCAAGCTGGAATGAAGCTGCCTCTGGGCATTTGCATATGCTGTTCCACCTTCCTGGTGAGCCCCTCCTCCTCTTCTCCACCTGGAGACCTTCTCTTCTGCCTTCTAGATGCTCCTCAAAGTTCCCTTTTCCTGGAAGCCTCCCCTGACTCCTTCAGGTTGGGTCAGAGCTCCCACAACCTCTTGGTGTTACCCCAGCCAGGACACTTGCAGACAAGTAGGGAATGATAAACAGCCCTTGGAAATTCTTCTGATTTAGTGTTACTTAACTTCTTAGCATTGGCAGGTCAATTTAGCAATTTATTGTAACGATTTTTGCAACTCTGTTGTAACATCTAAGTTCAGTTCTGTCCCTATCACCTGGCAAGGAGGTTGGTGAGAGCAGAGAGAGAGATTGATTAATTTATTTGATTATTACATTTGATTAATTACATTTGTTACATTACAATTACATTAATTACATTAGTTACATTTGATTAATTTGTTATTTCACTGGGCTCTACTTTGACCACTCTCTTTAGAAGACTGTCTCCTCTTGTCATTTTTCTTGTTATGCTCTTGTCCAGACCCTTGTTGCATTAACTCGTAATAATATGTAAAGATATTTTTTATTATAATAACATATAATTATATTTTTTATTATAATGCTATTATGGAGTTTAATTTTTTCTTACATATAAAGAAGGAAGAGAAGAAAACTAAACCACTCTTAATTTACCACTACCATCCTTCCATCAAAATGATCTTTGTTAACAATTTGGTACGTTTCTTCGGTTTTTTAAATTTTTTTTTTTTTTTTGCAGTTTTTGGCCGGGGCTGGGTTTGAACCTGCCACCTCCAGTAGATGGGGCTGGCACTCTATTCTTTTGAGCCACAGGCGCCGCCCCCCTTCAGCTTTTTTAAATGACTAATTATTATGCATATTTTCATGTATCATATGGTATATATGGCTTTGTAATGTTTTAATTTTTAATTAAAGCTATCGTTCATATTTCGCTCACACTAAATTTAGTATGATGAGATTCAATCCCAGATCTTTTGCTGTGAGGATGGACCTGGAGCCAGGAGGGTAGGCCCTGGGCACGTCAGGATGACCGCGTGCAGAGGCAGGAGAGCAGGTGGCACCGTCATGGTTTGAACTGTCCGGGGCAAAGTCTACCCGTGGGCTGTTCAGCTCCGTCCCAGCTGTACCTTCTACCATCCTATGATGCAAACTGGTTGTTCTGGGTTTCTGCTATTTCCACTTGAAGTTTGGACCTACAGAATTTGTCACAAACCTAGAGCAGATTTCCTGAACCAGCCAAGTTAAGAGTATCAGGTAGGTACCTTTTTCTTATTTTTGGGTGGCCAGAGATGCAGTGTTTGCAGCATGACTATTTCTGTCTACATTTGGGAGTTTTCAACAATATTGCCTTGTTTTATTTGAATGTGTCTGGTGCAGGAACAGATGTGGATTCAAATGAGCCAGTTAGATTAGCGGCCCAAGGTGAGGACCAGACTCACCCTCTTCCCAACACTGCACAGTCCAGGAAAGGATCCTGTCTTGGCCTCAGCCCACCTCACTTCAGCCCCACCACAGCTCTGGCCACCCCCCAAATCTTATGTAACCCCAGCCCCAAGGTCACCCTGACATGCCCTTTTCAGGGTAACCCAGAGCCACAAGGCCATTCTCAGAAGCCTGGCTTGTAGACCGTCTAGAGACATCTGGAAGGTGTGCTGGACGGGGCGGGGGTAAGTAAATTCATTTGGCTTTTGGACCTTGAGTGTCCAGCAGTTTCTTTCTAAGATATTTGCCACTATGGCCACTAGAGGGCAACGATGCTCCATCTTCTACAGCGAAAGTGTCCAATTCCCCTGGACCACGGAGGAGCCTGGAAAGCCCCTTCCCTGAACCTTAGGACTCCCAGCCTTAGGGCGAGTACATGGAAAGGGTGGTCCAGAGGGGCTGTGGCCCTCGCCTAGCCTCACCCCAGGCTGTCCCACTGCCCCCTGCCTGTCCGTTCACCCTTCCTGAGCCAGGGGAGCCCAGCCCGTGGGAGGAAGCCTGCACAGGGGCAGCCACCCAGAAGAGTCACAGAAGCCCCTTGGAGGAAGAGATGATGGTTGTAGCAGAAGAAAAATGTCTCCTGGGACCTTTGCCCCGCCCTGCGGCCCTCCCCTATGCTGCTGGCTGGTCTGGGCCTGGGCAGCCCTTTTCTGCAGAGTGCTCAGGCCCCTCTTCTGCTGGCCAGCTGCTCCCCAGTCCCCAGGGCCCTACACTTGGGCTTCCCTGGGGAAGGAGCCCCCAGTCACATGACTTGTGTAAATAATAAGCCCGGCAGAAACAACCCCAGGGTGCAAGGACGGCAAGTTCAGTTGGGAGGAATGGCCCTAGAGTCAGATCTGGACAGTTCTGGGACCTCTTGTCAGGGGAGACAGAGTCTGAAGAGGGCTGCAGTTATCAGAATCATGGACAGGATTCTTCTCTTATGTATGTGTGGGGACGGGGGCTGCAGCAAAGGGAGAGAGGGGTCAATTAGCTCGGGGAATTGGGGGCGATGGGGAAGGCTGTCTGAGAATTTCCTGGTGTTCCCAAGCTGGGGTGGCAATGGGGATCTTCTCCCAGAGCCCCATCTCCCTAGGGGGCCCTGAGGTGGGCATGGGCCAGTGCTGAGGCTGTGGGAGAGGCTTGGCTGCAGGCAGCTCTGTTGGGAAGGCCTGGCCTTTCCCACGCCCCTCCTGGAATGCAGAGCTGCTCCTGGGAGCCGAGCAGAAGTGTGATTTTCTCTCTGGAGTCTGAGGTCGTCAGCCTCCCAGGCCTGGGGCCGGCATTCCTGATTGGAAGCCAAAAGAAGCAAGGGGTGAGGGGCCGGCAAGCCCCCGGCAGCATCACGTCATTACTCGGTTTCATTCTTTGTGGGCAGGAGGTGTGCCAATGCTGGAAATTCCACACTGGGTGCAGGTTGAGGGATGTAAGTGCCAATGCTCTGCTATTGGGAGACCCTGGGGATATGGGCACAGTGTCACCTGCAGACTCTGCAACAGTGTCATGGGACAGGCTCACCAAGGCTGTAAGGGGCCATCAGGTCTGCCATGAAGGGAGACCCAGGTGGTTGTGGCAGAACAGAGAAGGGAGTGGGATGTGGGGGGGGGTGTGTGTAGAAGGGCCTATTGGTAACTTAGCATCTGCTAAACGCCAGTCACTTCCTAATACAGTTTGACTGACACTCTTCTTACCTCGAAGGTCCGGAAACTGAGGCTCAGAGAGGACAAGCAACTTGCCCAAGCTGCCACAGCACAGGCAAGGCCTGGACCCTTGGTTTGATGCAGCCTCCTAAGGGCCCGAGGGAGGCTCTCACAGGGTTCCCATGGAGGTAGGACAGTGAGGCTCAGAGGGGGCCTCCTCCTGCTTCATCTCCAAGGATCATATACACATAAACTTGGGTGATGAGGCACCCTCAGGAGGCTTCTTAGGGAGGCCGAGCCCCCCACTTGCTGGAGCAAAGTGTGGATGTGAACTCAGGCCTTCCCAGCCACTCCTAAGCAGGTCCTTGTGATCCTGGGAGGATGGCAGAGGCCTTCCCGGGGCAGCTGGGAGAGGCAGGAGGGAAGGGTCTTAGGCTCTCAGTCTGGGGTAAAGGTTCTGACCTGGGCAGGCCAGAGCTGGGAGAGGAGGCTGAAGAAAGGGGACCAGGCTGCCTGAGGCACTCGGTTTTGATGCAGCCTACCCCCCAGGCTTCTTCAGGCGTCTCCCTGGGTGCATTTACAGCCAAGGTCAGGTTCTGTTCCTGTAGCTGGATGCCTAGAACATTCGTGTTTTCCACATCCCTATGTGGGAGCCAAAGCCAGCTGCCCAGAGCCAGGAGAGCTGAGCCTGAAGGGAAAAAGCAAAGATCCCCTGTCCCTGGGATTAAACAAGTTGATGTTGTGTAATTCAGGGCAGAGCTGATGGCTTTTTCTGCCCTTCTAGGTGCTGAACCTGGCTGGTTTTCTTTTCCCTGTTTTTCTCTTCTATTTTCTTCCTCCTCCCCGCTGCCCCTCCTGCTGACAGACAAGCTGTGATGCAGTGGGAAGAGCCAGGTTCAAATCCTGCCCTGCAGCTCACCAGCAACATGATCTGGGGCAGGTCACTGCCCTGTCTGAGCCTCCCTTCCCTTCCCTATAAAGGGACTGTAACACCTCCTGGTAAGTTGTTTATGGGGGTTGATGAGATCACAGGTGCACATGTTCCAGGCCCATTTGCACTTGAGAACCATGGGGGCTACATCGTGAGAAATAATTAGAGATGGAAAGAGAAGAGGCCATACAGAGTTACTGATTCTCTGAACCTCAACTTTCTGTCCTATAAAATGAGAGTAACCATGGAGTCTGCTTCAAAGGGCTGTCGTGAGGTTTTAATGATGTGATAGATGTTCTTCACACACCCTAAGTGCTCATTAAATGATCTGCTGTTATTATTAAAAGATTGTTTGTCCTGCAGGAACCCAGTAAATGAGGGGAAGAGAAGCCATGCCATAAGACTCCCCTGAGGCTTGCTGCGCTTCAGGCAGCAGGGGATGAGCAGGCCCAGGGTACAGGGTTTGTTCTGAAGGCCTGGAGAAGCATCATGTGCCAGGGAGCATGGCCTGGGCATTAGTAAGCATGAGAATGGCCAGGAGAAAGAAGGATGCCTCAATTACATCATGAAATGATCCACAGCCTTTATGCTTTGGGTTGGATCTATCTCAACAGCCTCAGAACTGCACTGGTCTGAATACGCCTGTTTATGGGGTTGCCTCCCCCTCTAGACTGGCTGGTTTTTGAAGGCAAGGACCATCGCATACTTGTTTTGTAGAAGGTGTGGGCATTGACAGAGATTGGTTCAGGGATTGAACTTTTGATACAAGAGGTCAAAAGAAAGACACTCCTGGGATTTTTCCTAAAACTCCTTTAAAGGGTTACTAAGCTGGCATGATATAAGTTGAGTTACTGGAGGTCATCTTGGTACCACTGAGGGAGCCTGCCTCAGAGTGATAACCCAGAGGAAAGCAGAAATGATAGATAGAAGCAGATGACTGATGACATCATGTGAACACCTGGATCCAGCCATTCCTGAAGCTAGTTTGACTTGTTCAGTGTGTGAGTCAGTAAATTCTGTCCCCCCCATTTTTCATTCTTTTGTTTTTTTTTTTTTGAGACAGAGCCTCAAGCTGTCACCCTGGATAGAGTGCCGTGGCATCACAGCTCACAGCAACCTCCAATTCCTGGGCTCAAGCCAGTCTTTTGCCTCTGCCTCCCAAGTAGCTGGGACTACAGGCGCCCGCCACAATGCCCGGCCATTTTTTGGTTGCAGCCGTCATTGTTGTTTGGCAGGCTGGAGCTGGATTCGAACCCGCCAGCTAGGTGTACGTGGCTGGTGCCTTAGCCCGTTGAGCCACAGGCACCAAGCCCCCACTTTTTATTCTTAAATTGGGTTTTTCTTGAGTGGGATTTGAGTCTCTTACAACCTAAAGAGCCTGGATTAATATGGCATTTATTTAAAAAAATTTGATTATCCGATTGATAGTATCTATGAAAATGTTGCATGGCCCAGCAGGAACAGGTGACATCAGACACTTACAAGAAGAGAAAGGAGCCTGGGTTCTGGGTAGACTCTACCCCTAACAAAGACCTTGGGGAAGGGGTGCAAAACGTGCCTCTAAAAGATTTTGCTTGTCTCTGCAGTAGGCCATGCCCTCAGGGGTCTAATCCTACTTTTACCTCAGAGGAACCTGGGTTCACTTGCCTCTACAATGAGGAGAACATTGTTATAAAGATTTATTGCAGGAATGTGTGAAAATCGTGGTTTCTGCTGCTTGATAAATGCTGGTTCATTTCTCTTAGCCCATTGCTCCTAAAACTCAGTGTCACTAAGCTGGGCTGTCCTAACAAGCCAGGAAGAAAAGGCCTGGTGCAGCTCCTTCACTCTGTACCTCCCAGACCCCTCCTGATACCATTGCAAGCTTCTGCCCCAATGAGCTGGGCCACAAAGCCTGGCCTGGCTTGGAGGAAGCGCAGCCAAACTGGTCAGCCTGTCTGGCTTCCGCTAGAGACTTACAGCCCCTTATCTCCACCATGACTAAATTTGGCTCGTAAACTCACAATCAGCCTGGGAATTCCTAACAAATTCCAGCAAGGGCCAGCTGTTCTCTCTGCTTTTTGCAGACTAGAGATATTATTTTTCCCAAATAACAGGTTTAAATTAAAAGTCATATTTGCTCATTATGAAAAATATGGAAAACATAGGGAAAAAAGTCACCAGTAATGCCATCACTCGGACACAGCCCTCCATGGACATTTTTCTTCTTTTTTACTTGCCTTTCCAATGCATGGTCAGGTTTTTGGGCTGTCGGTTGATGTTTTACATCCAAGGGATCAGAGTATGTGCAATTTTATACCTTGATTTTCCCTCTATATTTTAACATAACTCTGCTCCTGTGTTATAAACTCTTCTAACAGCCGTTGCTTGTTGAGTGCTAGACGCTGGGCCTAACACATCACCAGAATGAGCTCCATAGCATTCACACCAGTCCTAAATCAGGTCTTGCTTTGCAGATGAGGAAACTGAAGCATGAAGAAGACATTAAGTGTCCTCACCCAAAGTCTTGGTGAGGCCCTGTTTCAAGCCCCAGGCTGGTGACCAGTGTGTGTTTGTATCATGGTAACCTGTCCCTGCAGTGAGGTCTGTTGTTTTCATCTGCACAGTATGGTTCTTCATCGCTCCAGTTTTTCCTGAGAATTGCAGTTTCTCACTTTGAGTTTAGAAGGGGGCAGGGGCAGGGGCAGGGGCAGGGTGCAGGTGAGCTCTCGCCCTGGATCTGACCAATCAGGGCCCTGTATCTCTCTGTTTTCGGTGACTGATTCAGGAAGAGATGCGTGATCCAAGTTGGCCCATGTGGAGATGGTGAAAAGGCAAAATGCAGGCTGGACCTGCAGGTCCAGTCTTCAGAACTTTCCAGGGAATGGGGCCAAAACAAAAGGAGGGCAGAGCAGAGAGGACAGACCAGCCCTGACACAGCATTTCTGACCTCACACCTGCAGCTGAGCTCTGCTACTGGACTTTTCAGTTACCTGAACTTAAACCTGTTTGAGTTGGATTTCTGTCACTCATGACCAAAAGTTTTGACAAGTACTCCCTGGTTGTTGGACATTTATAAATGCTGCTGCAATGAGCATCTTTACACATAGAGCTTCTCCTCGATTATAATTATTTCCTTGGGGTATTTTTGCAGAAGTGAGTTATTTGACAACAGTGTCAAACATCGTCAGAGGTCTAGAGACACCTTGCAATTTATTTCCTTAGGGCTGGCAACAATTTGGACCTCCCACCTCCATCCCCAACGGTGGTGTATGCAAGTGTGATTTAAAAAACTGAGTTCTAAAGAGACTTATTTTTTAACAAGCCGAAATTGTATTTTTTTAAACAGGAAAATTACGTTAATATAAAACAGATAAAAACAGACATAATCAGAACACACAACACACAAAAGCACAACACACAAGACCAGTGCAAACCCTTCCCAACCCACTCCCCCTAGTTTTAAAACCTTTATTATAGATCCCCAAAGATTAGACTGTAGTGGAGAAGTCACAGTATTGAATCAGAAAAATAACAACAGGAGGCATGTTTAAAAAGGTCTGTACACAGGTAGTGGGGTATGGGGTGAGGGATGTACACTTTATCACTCCAACGTCAAAAACACAATGCCAAGAGGATTTTAGTGATTATCAGATTTCTAGAAGCCTACCATGTATGCTAGTCCCCTGCCTACTTTTAAAAGTTGCTTTTAAAAAAGTGCACACTTTCATAAGGCACAGACAGATTGGTACAAGTGGTTTCATTAGGGACCTGGATAAGAGAGTGAGACAATTAAATACCAAGAAATGCCAGGAGGCCACGTGTTCCTGAGCCGGTGTTCCTTTGTCAGACCTGGGACAGGGACAGGATCGCGCAGTGGGAGGTTATTGCCTCTCATTTGCCAAGACTTCACACCACCCCATTCTCAACTGGGACTGCCTCACTTGGGGGTGAAGGGACTTGGGGACTGATTTCCAGGAACAGAAAGTGGTAGGTAGCCGTCTCCCCACGGCCCACTGGCAGCACCTGAGGGTGATCAGCCTGTGGGGCCTCTGCCTAAGGCTGTTTTGGTAGCAGCTCCCTGACTGCAAGGTGCCCCACGTGTCTAATGCAGTGTCTAATGCTTTTCAAAGCATGCAGGAGGCTCTGGGCCAGGGAAGCAGCCACTTGGCTCTTGCCTAAATGGACCAAAGGCAATAGAATAGCAAATAAGGTCCTGTGGATTCTGCCCCAGAGGCGAATTACCCCCTTAATGTCACCACCTCCTGCATCAGGGCTGGGCACAGTTTTTTCTGCTCCATCCTCCCAGCACCCCACACTTAGCAGGCACTCAGCAAGCATTTGTTGAATGACTGTGTGTGCATAACCTCCTGAATGTTCATAACCTGACTTCTGGATTATTCAGCAAACCTTTGCTAAGCACCTACATGTTAGCCCAGACTTGACACCAGAGGGATCCAATAAAGTTTACCAATCTGTCCTCCTCCGGCCATGAGCCCTGGCAGCCTTTACCTTTAGTCTCACTTCTCAACCTGAGTCCAGAGCACAGCAGTGGGCACAGCCAGACGGAGGAAGTGCTGCTGCAGCGAGGGCGTGGCTGGATCCTGGGAGACACCCTGTTCTGAGGACACACTAGAAAAAGGAACTTGCTTTAGCTTAGAAACCGCTCAGTTCTCCAAGAGGCTCCTAAAGAAGAGGCACGAGACCATAATGAGGTGTCCCCTGGTCTGTCCTGTCCTAGCCCTGGAGGCCTGGCTGCTGTGGCCCAGAAGGGCACATGATGGGCAGTGAGGCTGGAAAACAGGAGGGCTGGGTACATGAAGGGATGCTCAGCTGGCCAGGGGCTCTGCTTAAGGGGGTAGTGGGCATGAGGACCAGGAAGGTGGTAGGACAAGGCCCTGGGCCCCTTCCCAAATTGTCCCACACAGGCACCCCTGTGTTAATAACGGCCCCCAGCTCGGCTTAGTCAAGATCTCATATAGCTTGGCTCTGCCAGGAGGAAGAGGGCAGAAAGCGAGCTTGAAAGGAATGGACACTTGTCCTTCCAGGGTATGGGCAGTGGAGGGGGTGTGGCCTGAGGGTGGAACCCTCCACACAGGGGCAGGCACCCAGGCTCTCTCCAGATGAGTCTCAAGGAGGAACTCAGTCTTGAGCTTTCTGGGACTCAGAGCCAGGCAGTAGATGGCATGGGAGTTGGGACCAGATACTCCTGAATCCCAGCTCTCCCACTTGCTGTTGTGTGCTCATTGGGTCACTTCACTTACAGGACCCCAGGTCCCTTACCTGCCAGATGGAGATGGTACCATTTTTAATCGATTCTAAGTTGCACAGTTTTTTTGCACTTTATCTCTGACCAGAATGAATTGTACAGTTGTGGCTTTTTACAGTTAAGATTGGCAGCCTTTCCCCCCCAGTGGTACATAAAATGGTCCATTTTATGAGCGGCAGTATCTTAGATATGACTCATTATGGCAAAAAGACCAGCCTCACAGGATTAACACATGAAGGCACCTCCGTCACCCAGTGCCAAGGCACATAGCAGGTGCAAAATAAAAAATAGTGGTTCCTTTTCTTTTCTCTTGTCCCCTTCTCAAGACAGAACATTGATGGGGATGTGAGCATCTCCTCTGTAACACTGAATAAATCAGTTTAGAGCATCAGGAAATGTCTGGTTTTTAGAAGATAAACACCCCCTTAACTCCTCTTGCAAACAGGGTGGCTATTTATAGCAGCTGTGGAGCAGGTTAAGCAGGCCACTAGCTCCTTTCTTCCTGGGTAACAGGTCTCTAGGAGCGTGGCTTGGTCCACCCTTGGGTCCAGGGCCTCAGTCACTGGTTTCCTAGTGGCTCTACATAACCCTGGCTAGAGCTCAAGGGAGAAGCCAGGAAGATCAAGTGGCAAGAGAGAGGAGACTTCCCCAGGCTACTGAGACCACCAGAGCTGTGACTGCATCTCAGTCCAGTCAGGGGGACAGCCGCCTGAAGAACCACGGGCTGGGTGACAAGTCCTCCCACACAGGGGCCTGTGCATGGCCCCACCAATGCCCAGCACATGGGAGAAAGATTATGCCACAAAATTAAAATGTGGGCACATTCCCCAAATTCACTAGAGAAAAGTAACCAATCAGGGGTTCTTGCCAGGGCAAGAGGGAGAGGGGTCTGAAGTTAGGGCCAGGGCAGAAAACTATGACCATTCTCAGCTGGAGAAGTGGCCCAAGACCCCCAGGCACTGACTGGTCTATGGGACCTGATTTGATGAGGGTCTGGTCACTCAGAAACCCAGGAAGTGTTTGGTATATGACTGCATAAATTCTCTGAATGTTTTCCTCTCTTCCTCAGCAGATGCACAGGTTAGGAATTGTAACAAAAATGCCTTTTCTTTGCAAGGTGCCTCAGGCGTTTTAGAATGTTGTGCGGGTCCTCCTAAGAGATCTTGGAGTGCTCAGGTTCTAAACTTCCAAACGGGAACTGAAAAACAGACAGGCTGAGGGACTTTCCTAAAGGTACAACACAGAACAGGGCAGGGGTAGAGCCCAGAACTGGGGACAAAAAGGGAGGAGCAGGCCTGGTCCACCTGTTGTCCCAGTGTGGTCTGAGAGTCTGTAGAGATGGGCAGGTTTGAAGGGCTGGGGTAGGACCAGGGTCTTGAGAAATACCAGGAAATAGGCTTGGGAAGGGGAGAATCACAATGCCAGCATTCTCAGTTACTGTCTCAATTATTAGTTAACACACTTATCAATTAACATGTATGTAGTAACCAGCAGAGGAAGATGAACTGAGAATCAGAACAGGGACCAGCCACAAAGTCCTGGTTCCTCCCACTCCTGCCAGCAGGTCACCCTAGGAGTGTCCGCACACATGGTTAGTGCCAGGCCCAGGGGTGAGAACAGGAAACATGGACAGCTGTCTGTACCATGGAGTGGCATTTCTAAGTCCAAGTGAATCACCTGCCTCTAGGATTCTATCCCTCTTCCAAGAGAACTTGCAGCTCTTCTCCTTAGAGAAGGGGACAGGGATCAAAAAGCCTCCAGAGACGGAGTCAAGGTGCGATGTGCTTATTATTAGGCTGTCTGGGGGGAAGGGGTGAAAAGATAACACAGCCCAGAGTGCTCAGCTGCAGCACCCGCCCAAGACTGCGTAAGAAATGAAAAAAAGCAAATTGTTCTCTTATGTTCTCCGCCTACCTTCCCCTCAAGGAGTTGCTGCTTTGGAGCTGTAAACAATGAGTTATTTTTGCCTCCCCTTAGAAAATCTGAGTGTGTCTTTTCTATACCACCCAAGGGAGTTCTGTTTAGGTTCAGGCTTTGTACATTCAAAACGAGCTTCTGTCACAATCCCAGAAAGCGAACAGTTTCTAGTCACGCTAACACCTGGGCTCCGGATTGCACATTCCGCAGTGTTCAGTAACTTCCCAGAGTCGGGATACCTGGGCAACATCCCTACATGTTCTCTGTCTCTCATTCCTCTCACATTCTCTCTCTGGTCTCTGGCTCCCTCCCTGCCCTCCCCTTCTCTCACACACACTCAACCTAAACCCAGAAAGAAGCATTGCACAGACAGAAGATGCTGTTTCCCAGCTAAAAGGTCACCAAGGGGACGGGTGATCTGCCAGGCAGTTCCTGAGCTTGCTCTTGGGACGACCTTCTGGGGGCAAAGCACTTTTGAGCCAGAAGCATCCCTTGCTGGGCTCAAACCCCCGGGGCCCGTACTCCATGACTGTCACGTCTTGCCCACCACTGGAGAGATGGCTGCTGCCCCTGAACTCCCTGGAGGCCATGGTGGTTGCCTGGCCCAGGGAGGTTTCAGAAAGGTGACGCTGCTCTGGCCAAGGCCTGTTGGGCAGGCCTGGCTATGGCCTGTAGATCTTAATGACGTCCTTGATGGGCCGCCGACAGATGGGGCAGCAGGCCCGAGCTTGCCGCTTGAGCCGCAGGCCACAGCTGTGGCACAAGCACATGTGTCCACACGTGTAGATGACTGTGTCCACCTCACCGTCGAAGCACACCGTGCACTCGCCATTCTTGCTGCCTGCTGGCTCCGGGGGGGAGAACACGGGAGACACTGGGGGGCTCAGTGGGGAGCTGGGGGCTGTCACTGACGAAAGAGAGAGCAGGACATGTGTTAATATCTGTCTCCCGGGCCGGCTCTGCTGGGGCAGCCCCAAGGATGAAGAGCTTCTTGATGGAACTGGTGGGGGAATAATTTGGGAAAATAGCAATTTTGGGTTACCATCCAGGTTTTACACCTTTCTGTACCCTTCTACTGCCCCCATCCCCCACCCCCGTACTAGGATAAAATGCCTCTGTCATCACCCCTTGACATGCCCCGTGTAGACATTTCTCCTGCCCCTGGCTGAACACACCGCTGAGGGAAGGCGAGGATGCCAGGGGAAAGGCAGCAGCCCTGTTCAGCCCTGGGAAGGCACAGCTGAAGGGCCTGGCCGGTCACAGCCCTTGCTCTTACCAGGGTTTGTATTTTCTTACCCAGGGATGACTCAGATGCCGAGGAGGACTGGTTGACACTGAAGGTCATGTCTGAATCACTGTCATCTTGGGAGCCACTGAGGGACCCTGATGGAGTCGTGGTCGTGGGACTGGACTGCAGGGTACCTGAGACCCAGAGAGACTCCATCAGAGCAGTGGAAGGTTGGACCTGCCCTGCCAGTGCCTGGTTTTCACTCCTTCTCACCTTAGCTTCCCTGTTTGTCTAATGAGAGGACCAGTGCCACCTCCCTTCTGCTAAGGACTGATGAGTCCACGCAAGTGTGGGGGACATTTGCTCTCTGTCCATCCAGCCTCCACTCCTGTTTCTTTTAGGAACAGCACTGGGGTGTTCTCTGGGGTACTACTGCATCCTCCCCATAGGCCAGACCAGTAAGAGCTGCCATTACTTGGTCTCCACGGTGGCTCAGAGAAGTCAATGTAACCCAAGCAAGACAACTGAGGCCCAGTTCTGCGACTTCCACTAGAACTATCAGGAAAGAAGGGGCTTACTCCACTGGCAGGGAAGCTTGGAGGTAGCAGGGCCATCCTGTGACAAGAGCCTGCTTGGCATCTTACAAGGGTACATGTGAAATTTACTAAATGTAGAATATAAATGTCTTAACACAATAACTAAGAAAATACCGTGAAGGCTATGTTAACCAGTTAGATGAAAATATTTCAAATTGTATATAAAACCAGCACATTGTACCCCACGATTGCATTAATGTACACAGCTATGATTTAATAATAATAAAGAAAAAAAAATATTATATTTCTAAAAAACAAAACAAAACAAAAAAAAGAGCCTGTCTGGGTAAAGCCATCATAGCAGCAAGAACTCTGAGATGAAGACAGAGATGGGATCCTGATGACTGACATCCTTTCAACACTTAGATCCAGCTGTTCCTGAATCCACCCAATACACTCCCAGACTTTTGAGTTATGTGTACCTATAACTTTCTTTTTTGTTGCCTAGGACACTTTGGTCTTTTGTCACTTACAACCTGACTACTTGTGTTCAACATGGGTGAGTTTTCATCGTCAAGCTTACTGTTGGTTCAGATAATAGATAGTAATAGGTTATTTCTTAGGATGGAGAGGCTGCTTTCCTTCCCCTACTAGAAGACCAATGGACAATGGGCAACTCATCTCAGGCTGAAAGGACGCTATGTCTGATGGTGCCTCAAAACCCTCAGGGCATTCTGCCCTCCTCTGCCTTCATCTGGACAGCAAGAGTTTCTGATACTATAACCACGAGGGCTATGTCAGGCCCTGCTAAAGGCATCATATGTGCCGCACCATTTCTTCCTCATGATGACCCCATGGTGCAAGTATTACTATTTCTACACAGAAGGATGTGGGGTCTCAGGAGAGTCTGTGACTTGTTTAACATCTTTATAGCTGATCAGCTATGTGACTCTGGGACAGCCATTTAATCTCTCTGTGCTTCAGTACTGTTATCTGTAATGGGGATAAGAATACTGAGTTCACAGGGCTATCAGAAGATAAAATTTAATGAGATAAAGTATGAAATACTGACTGGTTGTTATTACTTGTACTTTACTTCTTGAACCATGAAATTTGATCTGTACTATCTGGGAAGCCTTCCATGACAACCACTCTTCCAATGCACCAGGCAGGGGAGAGAGGCCCCTCTCTGTAGCAAATGTCACCCCATGCAGCTCTCCATTCGGGTATCTGTATCCTGTCCTTTGTGGCCCCATCCTAGAGCTGAGAGCCTTGACCACAGCTGGTGGGCACTCCCTACCTATTTGTGGCATGGCAACGAAGGCAAGAATCATCTCAGAATAGGGTGGTTCAAGTGTCCATTCCACCCTCTGTGGAGGGAGCTAGTCTCATTTCCTCTCTTACATGTACGTAGTTGAATGAACTTCTCCTTTCCACACTTAATATGCATTACACATGTTATTTAAAACACCCAATGTTACAAATCATAACGGAACTACAGTATTAAATGAAAGTCGCACTAACCATCGATCAACTGCATACAGCCGGCCCAGTCCTTGGACCAGCCAGTTACCTATCTAGGTTGGTGGTTTACAAAATGTGGTCCTTCACAAACGGGAGCAAAAAGGGCCGCATCCCCTGCACAGTCGTCAGCAATGCGTGTTCTCCGGAAACTCCGGGGGCAGCCCGGCAATCTCGGGCAGGGTGATGGGGACGGACGCTCATGGTTGGGGGATGGCAGGCTTGGCCGAGGGGGTGGCAGCCGTCAGGAGGCGGGCGCCGGCGGGTGGGCGGGGGGTGGGTGCGGGTGGTAGTTGCGGGGTGGGTGTGGACACGTGCGGGGCACTCACCGAGGAGGCGCAGCTGGCCCGCAGCGCCGCCGCGCACTGCGAAGAAGGCCCAGAGCGCCTGCGTGGTGTCGACGCACAGCAGGCGGCCGCGCGGGCGCCCGTTGACGCCCAGGTGCACGTCGCCGCCGGGCCGCAGCGTGAAGCTGAGCGCGTCGCCGCCGGCCGGCACGGGCCCGGCGCGCGCCACCACCCAGTACTCCTTGCGGTCGAGCAGCGCGTCGGGGTCAGCGGGCAGCTCGTTGGGCCGCAGCCCGCCCGGGTCGCAGGACGTGATGCCGAAGGCCAGCGCCCCCGGCGCCGCCAGCCCTGGACGACCCACCTCCACGAAGAGGCTCTCGCCGGGCCGCAGCGGGCGCTCGGAGAAGACGAGCGTGCGGCCGCCGTCGGGCCGCGGCGCGCAGGCCACTTTGCGGTCTGCCGACAGGCTCACGTCGGGCCCGCGCGTCGCGTGGAAGCGCAGGTCGGCCTCCAGCAGCGCCGGCGACGACGCGGGGCGCGGGCGGTCGCGGGGCCCGCACGGGATGGCGGCAGCCGCGACGTCAGCGGGCAGCGGGCCCGGAGCGCGGCCCAGCGCCAGGTGGCCCAGCTTGGCCACCACCTGGTTGTTCTCGAGCTCGTTGTTGTCGAAGTTGGCGGCGTCGTGGCTGCTGGGCGGCGGGCAGGCGCTGAAACGGGCCTGGCCGAGGCGCGCGGACGTCAGCGTGTCGGCGAAGGCGCTCTCTGGTGGGACAGGGGGCCGCGTGAGTGCGGGGCCGGGGCCGCCGGAGCCGCCGCCCCCACGCCGCCCCCCTCGTCCTTTGCTCGTTTGCGGTCGTGTGCAAGGAGCCACAGGTGCACAGAATTGGATTAAGCACAATCCACAGCCCACTTAACACGCTCTTTGGAGAAAGGCAGAGAAGACCCTTCCTCCATTCTTTTCGCTCTCCTTGCGGCCACCTCTTCACGCCTCCTTCCTTTTCTCTCCACCTTGTCTCTTTTCTTACCCCCTTCTCTGCCTCTTTCTTTTCTCCCTCTTGCATTCCGCCTTTCCTTCTTCCTTTTCTCTCCATTCCCCCTGCTTGTCTCCTTTTTTCCTCCCCCCTCTCCGCCCTCCTCTTCTGCCTTACATACTTTTGAACATTCAAAGGGCATTTGAAGATCCTTTATTGTTGCTCGCCCCTACCAGAACACAAGTTCCAGTAAAAAAGAGCAAACCTGCACTTGTGGCCTTATCATGCAACTGGTACTAATAACCTCCTTTCAAAACGTTATCTCATTTAATCACCACCACCACCCTCTGCGGTATGTACTGTTACTCCCAGCTACTGAGCTAAGGAGGAGCTGAGGCACGGAGGGTGGGAACATCACCAAGAGCACATTGGTACTAAGCGGCAAAGCCATGAGCCTGCACCCAGACTGTCTGGTTCCAGAGTCTAGGCTCTTAAACACCTCCCTGAAAGAAGGGAGGACCTGGGCCTGTCTTCACTGCTGTGTGCAAGCACAGAGCACGGGGCCTGGACCTGGGCATGTCTCTAAACATTGAAATAGTAAAGTCTTTGTGAGAGATTCAGTCGTTCTATAAAACAGGAAATGAAGGGAAAGTTCTTAAAAAGTTAGTTATGAAAATATTTTTTGAGTAATTCCTAGTACTGTGAAAAAATGTTCTGGATACTATGTTATGGTTGTATAACAAAGCAAAGATAATGTTTATCATCCAGGTAATAAAGATCTTCATACTTTGGTAGATTACTTATTTATTTTTCTGTCTCCCTAGCTACAATATGAGTCCCCGGAAGGCAAGGTTGTCCACCACCGTGTCTCAGGACCACCGTGTCTCAGGACTTAGCAGACTGTGTGACAAATAGCCTTCATTATCAACAGTTTATTGGATGGATAAATGAATGAATACGGTCTCTGGAAGAGACTGCTAGATTAAAAGACAAATCAGAGAAAGAAAAAGCCATTAAAATATTTTGAAGATTTTTTTACTGATAAAGATGTTCTTGTCAACCCTTAATAAGAGCATGCTTCTTAAACGTTTTTAAACTGACTGCTGTCTAGCCAAGATTTTGTTAAAATATTACCATGCTGTAGTTTGTATCACAAAAAATTTATCTTTTTAGTTTTCCAAATATAAAGTGAAATAATAATGAATGTGGTTTTTCAAACCGTATGCCCTAGGCCCTGTAAGAGTCTTATATGTACCCTCTCAGACACCTTTCACTTAAACTGGATTTATAGCTTCTCTTGGGAAAATCAAGTGTGCTAACCGGGCCTGAATTCTAATATGACAACAATGGGCTAAAGCTTGTCCTTTTATTGAGATTGGTAGATCTTACTTTTCCTAAGGCCTAAAGGTAATCCTTTTCACCCCTCAGCTACTTGCTTGGGCTCTGTGGGCATCTAAATGTGTGTACTTTGCCTCCCCATAGTCTGAGGAAAGAAGTGCATTTTCAAGCATGCCCTCTTTTTCTTTTCTTTTTGAGACAGAGCCTCAAGTCACCCTGGATAGAGTGCTGTGGCATCCCAGCTCACAGCAACCCCCAATTCCTGGGTTCAAGCGAGGTTCCTGCCTCTGCCTCCCAAGTAGCTGGGACTACAGGTGCCCGCCACAACACCCGGCCATTTTTTGGTTGCAGCCGTCGTTGTTGTTTGGCTGGCCCGGGCTGGATTTGAACTCACCAGCTCAGGTGTACGTGGCTGGCGCCTTAGCCCGTTGAGCCACAGGTGCCGAGCCAGAAAGAAGTGCATTTTCAATTTAGTTCTTTTAAAAAGCATATATGTGTGCCTATGTGTCTGTATCTGTCTCTGTCATCTTATGTATGTGCATAGGATATGAAGTGCTAGAGAGAAATGGAAGAAAATGTTAATGGTAATTATCTCTCAGAAGTGAGACTATGAAGGACTTTTCTTTAGATTTTTCTAAAGAAAATTTCCCTATAGTAACCCAGGTTTACTGTAGTAACCATGTACACTCCTAGTTTTTATCAAAAAAATCAAAAATTCTTTTAAAAGTCAAGTTTTTAATTAATATTTAACAATATGGGAAGTGCCCTCGATACAACATTAAGTGAACAAAAGAAGATACAAAGCTGAGCAAATGGTTTGATTCTACTCTGTTGGAAATGTGTGCATGGGTTGCACAGGCAAAAAATAAGCAGATCCATCAAAAATTTGGGAGTGGTTATAAACAGTGAGGAAATTTGCTGCTTTACTGTTTTCTGGTGTCCTCATTTCCCCCTAATGTACTGATTCTGTAATCAGAAAAATAAATGTACAAAGAATAAAACAGGCACTTTTTTAAAAAAGGATTTTAGACAAGTGGATGTTTCTGAGTCTCTTGGTATAAATGTACTTTTCCCAAGACTTGTCCCACCCACGGTTTCCCTGCCAGGCCAAGTTTAAAGGCACTGGCTTCAGTTTGTCCTGGGCCCCTGCTAGCTCTGCTCCCAACCCCAATGTTCCTTCTCCTTGGCCCTACTGGCTCCACATAGGAACCAGTCATTCAGGGCAGCATCCTCCTTAAGAGCATGGCCTGTGGAGTGGGCCCAAGTTCTGGTTTTGGCTCTTCCTGGCTTTGTGACCTTAGGAAAGTCATTTCACCTCTTGGAGCCTCAGCTTTGCGTACAGAGAGTGTTAGTGGTAAATCCCTTTGCCCCACCACCCTGTTACGGAGATTAAATTACTTTTATAAGGAATATAACATGAGCGTGGCTCTAAGTGCTCAATTAAGTGAACATTAATTATGATCATTCCTTCAGCATTCAACAAAATGTATAGAGCACTCACCATGTGCCAAGTGCTCCTGGGCACTGGGCAAACAGAAGGGGACATACAGGCCTGGATCCTGTGTTCACAGAGTGCCCATTCCAGTGAGAGGGACGGACTCTATAGCATGAAGCCATCTTACAGAACGCTGATGAGTGCCCCCAGAAGCCACCATGCACAGGTAAGTGGGGCACTCTGAGAGATGAATTACATCAGGTCACAGTGCGGACCAACAGAGCTGAGATTCTTTGAGAGCAGGGCCTAAGGGTGAGCCAGAAAAGATCTGATAATTGTGAAAGGGAGGTCTGAAGGCCAAGGGCATAGTGGCCAGGTGAGGGTAGAGCATGAGCATTCCAGGCACAGAGGCTCGGTGTGTTTGCAAGGCTGGGTTACAGTAAGTGTGATACCCATGGGAGCCCCTCAGAAAATGCTACATCTCACTTTAATCTCTATGCAAGGAGCTTATTCCCCATTGGGCATGGGGCCTGACAGGTCCAGGATGGCACGGTGCTGGCCTTGGTCGTACACTCCAAATTCAACTACTCAAATGAGCATTTCTTCTACGGAAAACCAGTCAGCTGTAGGCAGAAATCCAGCAACATCAAGAGGCCACCAAGGGAGGGTACTGAGACCACCCAGCTCCTACCTATGGCTTAGCTCCGAGCCCACTCTTTGGACCCAATTCAAGTGTACACAAGCATGTTGACCACTTGCCAGATGCAACCTCATAAATTGATTATTCCCTTCAGTCCTCGTGACTATGCTAAATGGTTCTGTAAAATGGGCACATTTCACAGTGAGAGAACACCAAGGCTCTGAGAGGTGGAGTTACTGAAGGTCACACAGCCTAGAGGTGACAGTACTGGTATTCTAACCCAGATTGTGACTCCAGAGCCAGGCTCCTTGACACTAGCAATACTGGCTCTAAATTCAGCCAGAGTGAAAATGAAAATGAAGGCAGGAAGAACTGGAGACAGAGGGCCTATCCATTAGTCACCTCCCTGTCTCTGAAGGACTGATTCGGGCCATGTGCTGGTGGCAGAAATGACAGGACACACTGACAGAATGGATATTGGGCCAGGAAAAGAGGATTCAAGGATGACTCCTGGGGTTTTGGCCTGACCAACCAAGTGGGTAGTGGCGCTTATTGCCAATGGGGCCTGCTGGGGAGCAAGAGGTGGAGGGGGCTCAAGAATTCTGTCTGAGCATGTCAGTGTGGGGCGCCTCTTAAAGCCAGCCAAGGCTTGATGAGTGGGGACTGCCTGGAGTTCAGGGGAGGTGTTTGGGCTGGGGAGATGGATTTGGGAGCCAACAGTTCAGAGGTGGGACTCAGAGCCCAGTGATGGATCATTTGGGTAAAAAGGGTAAAGAGAAACAGCCTTGCTTCATGCCAATTTGTTGAACTCTGCAGTCGCTAGATATTTTCCTATATGCATTCGGTTTACTCAGATTAAGACAATTAAAAGGAAAGATACTGAACTGAGGCTGGAATCCTGGGGCTCTCACATGTGGAGGCCAGGCCCAGGAGGAATGGCAGCATCCCAGCAGCAGGCCGGGGTCACCTGGGCTAAAGCCAGAGGGTGAATGGATTGGGGGATGCTCAGGGTCTAATAGGCTGTAAGGTCAATGCTGAGTCGGCCCCAGCCTGTGGTGGGGGCGGGGGAAGGAGAGGGCTGGCAGATAGCACTTGGGAAAGACCTGCCCTGAGAAAGGGCAGAGAGAAGGGACTGTGCCTGGGGTAGGGGAGAGACAGTCAAAGGCGTGTCTAAAAGATACCATGGGAGTGCTTTTATGCTTCTGGGAATGATTCAGTGGAGAATGAGAAGGGGACAAAGAAGAGGTGGGAGGTGATGGGGCACAGCTCTAATCTGTGGGCACAGGAGGCAGGCCAGGTGGGCGGGCACAAAGTGAGGGGCTTGGGGATCAAGGATAGAAGTCAGGGACTGTCAGTCTGGGCATGACCTGGTGGGACCCAGGTCTGTGGGCCACCAAGTCCATGCTTTTCCAGATGCTGTCTTGCCAAACAAAGAAGACTAGACTAGGAAGACAGACTCTGGCCAGTCCTGGCCAGTCCTTGGTTCCCCTACCTGCAAACTAGGGACCCTCACCCTATCTTATTGGTCTATGGAATTAAATAGGGCAGAATGGTGCAATCGCAGGCTTGGCACTGTTCCTGGCATGGCCAGGCTGTCAGGAGCCCTTAGTAGGACAGGCGAGCAGTCAGAGCAGAGGTCTCACTCCGGAATGGAAAAGGGCAACCCTTCACGCCATCCTGCCTAGCAAATGCTTTACTATTGGGGTGGGGAGGTGGGAACTGGCCTGGCCTGTTTGGAAAGAAAACATTAACTCCAAAAGCCTGTTACCCTGCGCTGTTCCCGGCTGGAGCACTATGTGCAGCTGGCTGCAGCGGCTCCTCCCCACCTGATGTGGGTGCACAAGTCCTATACAGAGGCACCCCTGGGTCCTGGGCATCCCATCCTGGCCATTAATCAGCTGGGAGACCTTGGGTTAGTCCCTGTCCCGTTTTGGGCCTCAGTTTCCTCACCTGCAGCTTGGAATGGTGAACTTAGACTTCTGAGCCCTGCATTTAGATCTGTAAGTTCAAATCTTCATATAACACTTCGTTCATAACACTAATGAGCAAACACTGATTCTGAAACCACCATCTGTGACCTTGGGCAAGTTATGCTGAGCCTGCTGATGAGGAGGATACTATTTCCTACCTCAAAGGATTCCTGTAAGGAACAGAAGACATGACACATGAAAAGGTCTCAGCATTGTGCCAGCCGCAGAGTGGATGCCCAGTGACTATAAGTAACATGGGGTCTCAGCACTTTCAAGCTGCGGGGCTGGTGTTTCTGGTTGCTTGGGATCCACCCCCCTTCTTCTGGTACCAGCACTCAGATTCTCTTTGGGAGAAGCTGCTCACACCCTCTTCTCATCACCCTGAACTGGGGAGGCTTGATCTGGTCAGCTACGTCATCCCATCCCTCTGGCCAAGGAGATGGGTGTAGAGCTGGGCGTGTGACCCAAGCCAGATAGATGAGGCTAAGTCTTAAGAGTTTAGGCAGACCTTGTGGGAAAGCAGCTCTCCTGTTGGATTTAGGGTGGTGGGATAGAGACGGGAGTTACTGATGGCTTTCCCTCCACTGCAAAGGGATAGCCTCGGCTGAGTATGAAGCCAACAAAGAAAAAAGCAGAGCAAGAAATGAAGACAGGCAATTATTCCAGGTGCTGATCTTTGGGCCCCTGCATGAAGCCAGATGTAAAGGTAACTGTTCCCAGGAATTTTAAGTCCCATGAAATATTAAATCTCTTTCTTCCTCAAGTGAGACTGAACTGGGTTTCTGTCCCTTGCAACCAAAGATTTCTGAAAATATAGTCCGCGATGCCAAAGCCTTGGGTTGGCATTCCTTGTCCAATTTGACCAGCCTTCCACCACTGGGCAGAGAGAGGAAGGATACCGGGGCTGACACTGACTACTCCTGAGTTACAGGGAAAAAGGATAGGGGTGCCTCCAAATGGCATGGGGCCTGAACTCAGGAGCCCCTGGGAAGGGCTTCTATGGAGAAGGAGGTACATGGTGAGTATCTCCCGTCCCAAATCTGCAATGCTTCAAAACCTGAAACAAAATTTTTGAGTACGGACATGATACTCAAAGGAAATGCTCATTGGAGCATTTCACATTTTCAGGTAAGAGATACTGAAATGGTAAGTATAGTGCAAATATTCCAAAATCCAAAAAATATTGAAATCCAAAATGCTTGAGATAAGGGATACTCCACCTGTAATACCTCCTGGAGCCAGGGAGAGGAGTGGCAGGAAAGATGTGCACAGCCTGGCAGAACCTTCCTCTCCCAAGTCCAGGAACTGCTAAATTCAGCAGAAAAGAATTTATCTAAGCTCAGCTCCTTCACTTTGACCACAGGGAGCATCTTGAGAAATCCAAGGGTCTTGGGGGACACAGAAAGCCCATCCTAGTCTGTGCCCTACAGACCACTGAACAAGCAGTCCTGGGAGAGAGCAGGCCTGGGAGACAATGCACCCTACAGTCTCGTTTGTACGTGCAGGTGGGGGGATTGACAGTAACAATGGGGAGGCCACGAGAAAACAAGGAACCAGAGAGACATACAACAGCATAGATAGACCCTAAAAATGGGCGAGTGGAAAAGGAAAAACAAACAAAAACAGGTATTATGCTAATAATACCATCCATATATGCATAAAACATATAAGACAAATCTACATATCTTTAAGAGATATACTCATGGGATTATGACAATCATCAGAGTGGTGCCTATTTGGACAAGAGAAGGCATGAAGAGGAGTGGAGACTGAGGGTGAAGTGAAAAAGGCAGACAAGCAAGAAAGGGGGCATGTGTGGTCCAATAATGATCCCTGAACCTAGGAGTCTGAAGAACTCAACTCTGCACTCAAGGATTGTAAGCAAGGAGGGGAGAGAGAAAGGGGAATACACACCCAAACAAAGGGGGCTGTGATCACAATCCTGGCTTGTACCCTGGTGTCACCTGAGGAGCACTAAGAAATCTGAATGCCTGGGAGCCACCCTTTGAGGTTCTGACTTTTTTTTTTGGAGACAGGGTCTCCCTCTGTCCTCTAGGCTGGAGTGCAGTGGCAGTATTATAGCATACTGCAACCACAAACATCTGGGCTCAAGTGATTCTCCTGACACAGCCTCCCGGGTAGCTGGGACTACAGGCATGGACCACCATGCCTGGTTAATTTTTATAATTTTTATAATTTTTTGTAAAGACAAGGTCCTGCTTTGTTGTCTAGGGTGGTCTTGAATTCCTGGCCTCCTGTCTCAGCCTCCCAAAGTGCTGGGATTACTGGTGTGAGTCACAGCACCCAGTCCCTGAGGTTCTGATTTAATTGGTCTGGGGACAGCCTGAGAAGCAGGATTTTCAAAGCTCCTCAGGTGAGCACAATTTATAGCCAAGGCTGAGAAATCACTAAACCAAATACAGACACACTGGCTCCCAGTCCTGGCTCTGCCACTGGTAATCCTGGTAGTTTTAGGCTAGTCACTTGCTTTCTCTGAAACCTGATTCTTTGTCTTAAAAGGGCATCCCTGAGTCTGGCCCCACAGAAGCAGTGTTTTATGGGGCAGCTGGACTGCCATGCAGGAGGAAGTAGGCTGGATGCACAATTGCACCAGCCAAAAAAGATATGTGAGGCCTATGAGTCTCTTTTTATTTCTGAGACTTAACTTTGGCTCAAGTTCTAGGGCCTACAGCAAAGTGCACTCCTGTCCCATAAGATGGGGAGTATGCTTCCCAGACCAGGGTTACCAGATAAAGGATGACCACTTACATTTTAATTTCAGATAAACATTTTTTTCCCACATAAGTATATTCCAAATATTGCATGGGACATACTTGTACTAAAACATCTTTGCACTCTGGGAGGCTGAGACAGGTGGATTGCTTGAGCTCACAAGTTCTAGAGCAGCCTGAGCAAGAGTGAGACCCTGTCTCTAAAAAAATAGCCAGTGTTGTGGCAGGTGCCTACAGTCCCAGCTACTCAGGAGGCTGGGGCAAGAGGATTGCTTAAGCCCAGGAGATTGAGGTTGCTGTGAGCTGTGACACAACAGTGGTCTACCCAAGGTGACAAAGTGAGGCTCTGTCTGAAAAAAAAAAAAGAATAAATAAATAAAACATTTTCATTGTTTATCTGAAATTCAAGTTTAACTAGATGTCCTGCGTTTCATTTGCTAAATTTGACAATCCTACCTCCATACTTCTGTTTGGAGGAAGGGAGGAGTCCCAGGGATTTTCAATTCTGGAATTTCACAGCTGAAAAGCTCTAAAAGAACCATGTTACCTCCTTGTTCCTTGAAGTTAGTGCTGAGGATAACATAGACACTGGATGCCTTTTATGCATCTATTTGGTAGACCCTCAAGCAGTCACGTTCTCCCAGGAATTGGGAGATTTCTGGTAGGAATTCATATTGCCTCATCCTATGCTGACAATCGTAGGGTACTTGTTGTCTGTACTTAACACCATATAAAGTCATGACTGTGTAGTTTTTTCTTTTTATTATATTTGTTCTTTCCTGACTTATAAATCATTGTTAACTTGGGAGGGGAAAAAAGGAAATAAGCATCACCCATAATTCCTTTATCCAGATATAACCAGTGTCAACTTGCTTTTCCCCTGGAAAGGAAACAAATGAGTTTTGTTTTTTGGATTTTTTTTGAGACAGAGTCTTACTTTACTGCCCTTGGTAGAGTGCTGTGGCATCATAGCTCACAGCAACCTCAAACTCTTGGGCTCAAACTATCCTCTTGCCTCAGTCCCAAGTAGTTTGGGACTACAGGCACCTGCCACAACACCCGGCTATTTTTTAGAGGTAGGGTCTCACTCTTGCTTAGGCTGGTCTCGAACTCCTGAGCTCAGGTAATCCACCTGCCTCGGCCTCCCAGTGTGCTAAGATTACAGGTGTGAGCCACCGTGCCTAGCGGAAACACGTTTATTGAGCTTCAATCATGTGTCAGAAATTTCCCTTCCATTATCTCACATAACCTTTGGAAAGGAAAACAACTTTATTGCTCTTTTTAACTATAAAAGCAATACAAACCCTGTACACATAGATATATTTTAAATGGCAATTCATGAATATAAAGAGGGAAGTGAAATTCACTCATGATCTCATTACTCAAAGATGGAATTCCTTCTAAATCCCTTTCCCCTTTTATGTTTCTGTGAACATTTTCCTATAGCACGTGTGCCAGGTACTCTCTGTTAATTATTGCATCTCAGGGATGACTTGCACATAAGGAAACTGAGGCTCACATCTGCTTTGTTGTCCTGCCATTCCAGGGGACTCTGCCTCTCCCCACCAGAAGGTTATAGGGGTTCAACAAGGGTTTGCTGAGTAAGTAAATATGGGGGGAGGTGTATCCAGTCTCATTATATCATCAAAGGCTGCTTCCAATTTGTATTTTTTAAAAATCCTAATCTACTTGGCCTGATTATGGAGTGGCTGTGATTTCTTGGCTATTAGCCAGAGACACAGGCTGTGGATGAGCAGGTGAATGAAGGGGGATTGCTTCCCTGCTCCATAGGAATTAAGAGCTCCAAAAGCATGACAGGAGATGTAGGAGGTTTTAGGAACCTGCATTTCTTGGAGGTAAACGTCCAAAACTTTTCATGAAATCCAGCATGAAAGGTTTGTGTTTTAACATCTTAAAATGCCCAAGTAAAGCCCAGGCTAGGAGGGTGGGCAGCTATTTACAATCTGCTCTGCTCGCAAACATTTTTATTTCCTAGCTGTTATTTCTTGAGTGCCCCCTCTGTGTCGGGCATTGTGCTGCATCCTTTTCATACATCATCTCATGTAACCCTGCGAACAATCTCATAAGGTGAGTGCTACCCTGAACCCATTTTGCAGATGAAAAAACTGAAGCACGGTCATCTGGTCAAGGCCACATAGCTGGCAAGTGGCAAGCCCAGTCTACAATTGAGGTCCATGAGCTCCAATTCCCTGCTCTTGACCTTACAGAAGTTTTGGTGCCTTCTGCTTCTGGGAGTGGGTGCATAGCTGGAATCTTCCCTCCTTCCCCAATGGTGGGGTGGTGACTGGGGAAGTGCAGGAGAGCAAGAGCCCAGGCCAGGGTTTTCCATCAAGATGCAGGACTAAAAAACCAGCCCAAACTTTCAGATACACAAACTGCAGTAATCCATATCATGGAATACTACTCAGCAATAACCAGGAACAAACCATGACTACACACAGCAATATGGAAAGAATATAAAAAATATTATGCTGAAAGAAGCCAGACACAAATGCATATATACTCTATTATACCACACTCTATATACTCTTTATATACCTCTAGGGATGTGGGAAGCTGACTCAGAAGAAACAGGCAGAGATTATCTGGGGTTATAGACAGGTGCATAAATCTTTATATCTGTGCATTTCATCATGGGGAAATTACATTTAGAGCTGTGTTCAAACACCCTGAGAAATCTGCTCTCCCTTTATTTCCCCATAAATTGACCCTGGGCGGGTTTAGGTGCTATGTGTAGGTTCAAGGGCAGAGGTTTCAAACAGAGAGCAGATTAGTGGTTGCTAGGGGCTGGGAGGAGGGAAGAATAGAAAGTGGTGGCTAAATGGGTAGAGGGTCTTTCCTTTGGGGTGATGAAATGTGTTAGAACTAGACAAAGGTGAAGGCTGTCAACTGTATACAACCCAGTTTATCTATTTTAAAATGGTTACTTTTACATGAATTTTACCTCATTTTTTTAAAAGTGTAAAGAAAGGCCTCACCATTAAGTATAGCAAACTTGTACTCTCATGAGTGCTGGCCAGGAGGATTTCAGTATTAGTGGCTGGCTCCTCAGTGAGGACTGGCTCACACTCATCTGTCTTGCTGAAACCTGAGGCCTGGGCTATTTTCTGAGGGTTTTTGGAGACAGGATCTTGCTGTGCTGTCCAGGCTGGAGTGCAGTGGTGCAATCATAGCTTACTGCAGCCTCAAACTCCTGGCCTCAGGCCATGATCCTCCCACCTTGGCCTCCCAAAGTGCTGGGATTACAGGCATGAGCCACACACCTCATGGGGCCATCTGACTGCTCACTGCCTGCACAGTACAGGTCCTCATGATGCTTGTGATCAGGCTTGAATATTGAGTGAGTAAATGAACAAATGGAGTGAAGGACTGAATAAGTGAATAAATGCTGGTGCTAGTGAGTTCAACAAGAGTTAATAAATGACAGCAAATAAATAAGGAAGTGAAGAGAAATGAATCTGGTGCAGAGCATGGGTTCAACCCCTGTGGGTTCCAAATCCTAGCTTTGTAACCCAAACGATTTAACATCTGCATGCCTCAGTTTTCTCATCTGTAAATTGGGGTGGCTGGTGGTTGTGATAAATTAATGAGTTAAGATGTGGAAAGCCTTTCAGGCCGACTGGTTGTAAATACTAAAGAAAACACCACGTGTACGGGGCACCTCTGCCTGGTCCCGAGCAGGGCCACCACCTACCCAGGAGCTGCACCTCATCGGTGATACCGTAGACGTCGATGAGCGCCCAGAGCGGGCCGCCCACGGCCACGCCACAGTGGAAGAGCACCGGCTCGCCGTCATTGACCGTGTAGAAGACGCGGCCGTGGCGATCTGCCCAGTAGGCCAATACAGTGTCGCGCAGCGCCAGGTTCTCGGGCAGCGCCTTGGCCCAGTAGCCGGGCCGCGTGACCAGATCTGGGCAGGCGTATTTGGGGATGTCCTGAGCACTCATCAGCGACGGGTCGTGAGCTGTGAAGCCGAAGCGTAGCGCGCCGCTCCAGCCAGGGCGCACGGCCACCAGGCGCAGCCGCACCTGCTCGTACAGCCGGATAGGCCGCTGCGTGAACGTGACGCCATTGCAGAAGCTGTTGCGCCGCGTGGCCCGGCGGGAGTGGCCGTCCAGCCGCACGTTCTTGCCCTTGGCCTGCGTGTGGAAGCGCGGAGCCTCGCCCAGGATCTGGCGCCGTTCTGGGCCAGGACCGCAGCATGGTCGGGTGGCCAGGAGGCGCGCAGGAGGGCTCGAGTCTGTAGGAAGAGACAGGCAAGCCAGTTAAGCGCCTGGGAACTCCCCGAGGGCACCCATTGGTCTTTTAATAGTTATTTTCACTTTAAATTCTCTCTTAATTAGACTAGCAAATGATAAACTTAAGAAGGTTCCAAGCTAGACCAAAGGGAAACCAGCCCCTTTGTCACAGCAAAGTCACTATACCCATTTCACAGATGAGCAAACCAAGGCAGGGTGTATATCAGATGGGTGGGTAAAACACTAGAAGGGTTTCAATGTCAGACAGGCCAACACCAATGAACTTGTCTCGATAGACAGCAGGGGTCAAGTGACTTCTCCCTCTTTGTCAAATACTGCCAAATCTAGAAGGACCTCCCGATGCCACCTTTGTGCTGTAGGGTCCCTGTTGCCTTTGGAGGTGGAGGGATACCAAAGGTCTTTGGCAGCTTTTTTCTCTGTAAGTTTTGTTCAAAAGCAAGGTAGGTAAGACAATAGAAACAGCATTCTTTTGGGATCCCCATTGCCTGAATCCCTAACTTAGTTTCTCTAACTTAGTTTCTTGCCTGTAACATGGGGACATTACTTAACTCACACAGCTGCTAAATGATTGTGTGGATGAAGTCCCTAGAATAATAATACCTGGCACAAAGTCTATGAGTGGAACAGGCCACTCATGATATTACTGAGGTTCCAAAGCAAATCTAAGCCAGGATTCTGTGACCCACAGAAAATGAAGGCATTCCTTACTCCTTATGAGAAAGGTTGGGTTTTCTAGAATTTACACTTTTGAGGGTTCATTTCTAAGAAAATTCTGCTCTGAAGAACCTGGGGAATCCTTGGGTGGTCTTTCAAAGGATCTGGCTACTGGTCATAAACCTAGCTGGTCCAATGAGTGGGAGTGTTTCTCTCAGCCCTGCTTTTCTTCCTCTCACCCCCCAGGGGCAGTTCTTGGGAGGCTCTGGCATCCTGGGAGGGAGTAGGGTGGGTGATCACTGTAGGAGTCTCTGCCATTAATTCACAACAGTAGTTGAGTACAATTTTCATGGCAAATTCTCACAAATTGCAGGCATACTGAGGCCCACAATGAGAAAAATGGTGACCCCAGGGAAGAGGGACCATTCCTCCCACACTCAGCAACAGGATGCCCTGTGCTCTGGGCACATCAGTGGGTGGAGGTGGGGAGTTCAATTAACACTAAGGCTGGTGGGAGTGAGGGCAGGAAAAATGAAGAGGGAGAGGCAATGAGGAGGCAGACAAGCCATGGCTTCCCTCTCCAGCCCAAGGAGAAGGAAGCCCCACTCTCCAAGGCAGGCAGGGAGGCCCCCCTCCCAACAAAAGCCACTGACCCGCAAAAGACAAAATACAGGGAATACAAAAAGCCAAATTCCCATATTAGAAAAAGGCACTTGGGGACTTGAGTGATTCACTTATTTAACAAATAATGAGCACCTATGTGCCAGGCACCATGCTAGGCACTGGGAATACAGCAACCATCAAGATTCTTCCCACTCTGATGGAGCTGACATTCCAGAGCGCCAAGTCAGACAACACATAAGACAGATTCCACCGGGTAGGGTGCCTTACCGAGACTAATGCAGAAAGAGCTGCTATCATAGGATTTCCAGGAAGGCCTCTCTCAAAAACTTTTGAGCAGAGACCTGAAGGAGGTGAGGGGGTGAGCCCTGGGGGCTCTTGAGGAAAAATCATTCCAGGCAAGGGGCTACAGCAAGTGCAAAGGCCCTGAGGTGCAATTGTGCTGGTGTAGTGGAGAAAATGACAAGCCAGTGTAGCCAGAATGGTGTCACCATGTGGGGTGTGGAAGGAAAGAAGTTTGGGGGGGGATCCCTATAGTAGTTATTTTTTCTTTAACCATTTTACTCTAAATGCACTGAGCCCTTATTGAAAGTTTACCGCAGAAAAGTGGTAGGACTGCTCAAGCCATTGTATATGCAGGGGAACGCTGAAGCAGGGTGGGCAAGGAAGCTGGACTGGATTATTCCAGGTTAGAGACAGTGGTCGACCAGATGTGAGTACCAGTAAAAGGTGGCGAGAAGGGTTCAGATTCTGGATATGAGTTGAAGGTAGTAGAGATTTGGGGGCTTTAATTCATTTTTACAGAAAGTAGATGAAACAAATTTTAAAGACACATTGGCTCTATAACAGGCACATGAAAGGGAAGCAAATCAGTGATAAGGAAGGACAGGCAGATAACACAGGTAGGTCCTGGAGGGCAGGGGCATGTCCGTCTTTGGTTCTCCTGTGCCCAACAAAGTCCTGACACACACTAGGCACTTGAGAAATGCCAGCTGCTGCCTGTATTACAGTCAGAGCTGGAATAGGCCTCAGAGGTCCTATCCCCTATATGCCAATTTTACAGATGGGGAAATGGGAGGACAGAAGGAGAGGAGCCTTCCCAAGCTCAAGGTCAGCCAAAGTCAGAGCAGGAACCCCTTTCTTGGGCTCTCTGGCCAAGCCATCTCTGATGCAGGAAGGTGGGATGTCATAGGTCACTTTGGCCTAAGAAGGGTAAGGCTCTGGGGAGGCCAGTCAAGCATCACCTCTCTGAGCTTTGGGCCATGACAGAGGACCCCCACCACTGTCATATGGGCACCAGCTGCTTCTGCCTGGTCAGCATCCATTCCTCTTTTTCTGGTTATTATGTCCCAGTTTTCCTTAGAAGATTGTGCTTTCCCCCACCGTAGAAATTGGAGTGTGACCCAGGCCTGGCCAATCAGATGATTGCAGACTTCTCAGCTAGACGCGTCTATTTGCCTGTGGATCAAGGAGTAGGGCGCTGGCCCCATATACTGGGGGGTGGTGGGTTCGAGCCCAGCCCTGGCCAAACTGCAAAAAATGTTCACCCTACTACTGCTCACTCATTACTTGTCCTTTCTGCAGATCACATCATCCCACCTGCCCTCATGGAGAGCTGAGCCTCTCTAGGACGGACACACAGCTGAATACACAGTGACAACACATGAGAAATACCACCTCGGGCCTCCAGGAAGCCCCAGACTCAGCCAGGGGCTGGATAGTGGTGATGCCCACTGAGCCAGGTCTGGAGGGAAGAGGGGATTGCCCGGGACAGAGGCAAGGGGAGGCTGGAATCTGTAGGGAGGATAAAGTGGTACAGCAAGTGTGGAAGGGGGGTGTGTGAAGTTGGGCAGCCACTGTCTTGCAGGGGTGAGGGGTGAGGTTGCTGCAGAGTCAGAGGAACCAGATGGGAAGGCCCTGAATGCCAACCCGAGAGGCTTAGAGGGCACAGTGTAGGCAGGAGGGAGCTACATTAGGGCTCTAGCAAAGCACACCATGGGCAGGCCTGTTAGGGAGGGGGGCTCCAAGACAGAGACCAGAGGCCATCTCTGGAACCACAAGGATAAAGGAAGGGCTGGCTGGAGAGCTCATTCAAAGGACAAATCCCAAATTGGTGTTGATGGGGGACGCGGGGGGAACTCCACCAAGGTATAAACCATCAGCAGAGGCAGCTGGGGACAGCAGAAGGCTGTGTTCTCCATGCACACTGTGGCCTTGTACAAAGCACTTGACTTCTGGCTACAGCTTCCGCCAGTGTGCAATAGGCCAAGGTCCCTCCAGCTGGCAAATTCTCCAGGAAACATTAAATATGACGACAGATCAAAAGCCCTCCTGAGCACCAGCATCTATAGGCCAGCCTTATTTGATTATTTCTATCTCCCCTCCCCATCAATATTGTGTTTTCCAACTGTATCTCTCCACCAGAGAGTTTCTTTACAAAATGGCTTGGGAATCCTGAGCAGATGTTCTTTGAGAGGGGTCTGGCGATTTAAATGAATGTTGGAGTGGGGAGAAATACTGCCTTGTTACTATAAGGGGAAAACCAACTATATGTTAGGATAAAATGCAGCCAAGTAACCAGCTAAGTTTACATATTTGTTTAATCTTGATTATATGATTTGACTTCCTTCAGGGAATGAGGGATAAACACTCATTTTTCCCTTCCTTAGGGGCCAGAGCCCTGATGTGAGATAAAGAAAACCAGAGTGAAAAAGTTTCTAAGAGGATCTGTTATTTACACAAATCGAAGATGCTTAAAATAAAAGAACAATAAGCAACCTCCAAATTGCACACCAACAGCTGCTTTTAGCTCGGTTCAGGGAAAGTGGTTCTACAAGGAACAGAAAATTGTGGAGGTGGGCTCAAAGGGCCTTGCAGGAATTCCTAGTTGGGAGATGTTCAAGGAAACCCTGAACTTAATCGTCTGAATTGCTGCAATATAAACTATGGCCACATTATAGGAAGTTTGGGGAGGAGGAGAAAAATCCATCCCCCGCTTTCTCTTCCCAGTTTCGCACCCTGACTCAACCTGTGTTTTCCGTAGTTCCAGTCCTGATCTCACATGAGAACCGCTGGTGGGGTCCTCACTCATGTCACACCCTGTGCTGGGTGTTTTCCAATATTTTTTGATAAGTGATTGCAGCTCATTCTCAAAACAAATCTTCACCTGCAGGCTCGGTCTCCATTTTCCATGAGAAAAACAAGGCTCCAGGCAGCAAAGACACTTGCCGAAGCTGCTGAGCTGTGAACCTGGCTGTCTGAGCCCGAACCAGCGCACTTTCCTTTAACTTTCTTCCATAAGTAGTGCTAAGTACTGGGCAGCACTGAATAGTTTTTCTAACTCTCTTGCAATAAGAGTGCACACCCAGTTTTGCATCCTGCCTGTTCTCTAACACCACATTACATAAAAAGCATTTCCCTACATCGCTCCTGTGCCATCACTGGGCTTGATTCATGGCTATAGAACATTCCATCAAGGGCCAAAATGTCCCCCATGTTCTCCTCCTGCTGATCATGGCTGAGTCTGCCACCACAGAAGTCCTCACTCAGCTGGTGGCATCAGGACCAGATTCTAACAGACACCCCATCACAGTTAAAGAAAGAAAACAAGCAAGCAAACAAACCTTCTGCCTGGAAAAGGCCCCAACCACACCAGGGGCGAAACCCACAGCTGCTCATGAAAGAGAAGACAACACCCCGACTCTAAATGTATGGCCAGAGACTTTGGGGGTGGTAGTGGGTGAGGGGTGGCTGTGGATGATTAGTGAGGAAGGACTTTTGCTCTGGCTAAATCAGAGTTGCCACTGTCCCAGCCTGGACAGATCTTTCTGCACTGCTCCCTTTCTGGGATGCACTCTGGTTTATTTCACAGACTCTGGTTGAAAGCCTGTGCTTTGCTACTGATTTGTCTGAAGGCCTCTGAACAAGTCACTGTACCTCTCAAAGCTATACCCAAATGGATATAACCTTAGACCCTGTTTCAGGCTGCTGGCAGGCGATGAGAGCACAGCAGGATCTCAGCAGATATCCCAGAAACAGGCATTTCCTTCCCCATGGGGAAGAGCCCCTCATCTCCATTTGGGGTCTCCTAAATCAGAGGTCTATGACCCAGTCCTTCTGTCCATCCTGTGTTAGTTCCCAAAAGGCAAAGAGACTATGGCAAATGGTTAAAAAGATGGTTTGGAGATCACATCATGTTTTTTATTTAAAAATCACGATTTGATAGGGGGTTAAAAAGAGCACAGGCTTGGTGTCAGACTGACCTGCGTTTGAATTTTGGTTTTGTCATTTATTGGCTGTGTGACCCTAGGATCTATGCTTAACTTCTCTATTCCCATTTCCCCTACCAGACCTAGAAAACTAGTAAAAATCATCTCACTCTGCAAGACTTCTATGACGATGACACAAGGCAACTTGTCAAACACAGTATGTGGCACACAGCAGGTGCGCATTAAACACTCTGGTCTCTTTCTTTAACCACTTCCTTTAGTTCCTTTGACTAGGAAAGGTTTGTCTCTGGGTCAGAGACACCTACCAGTGGAAGCTGGAGCAATACATTCTGAAGTGTTTCTCCCTTGGAGGGTTCATGACCTTGGCCAGGAGAGGCCTCTTGTAAACTCTGGGGTTGCTTCCCCTTGGTGTCCAAGGACAGAGGTCTATTTTTAAGTCACCCCAGCAATGTCCCAAATGTACTCTGTGCCACCCCCTGAATGATCCTCACTCATTTCCCCAGCCTGCCCCTTCCTTTGATCTAAAAGGAGTCCAAGGAAATGGCAGAAACTGCCCGGGGGGGGGGGGTCGTGGGAAGGAGCAGCTATGGTGCTCTGGCTCCCCGAAAGGCTGGCTTCCCGCACGATGGCACTCAGCAGAGGGCGTGCTGGTTGAAGTTTTCAGCAGATTCCTTTTCAGCAGGAAAGGGGACTGCCAACTGCAAGAATGGTCTCTTCTGCCCCTCTATTGAACAAGTGATTTCCCTGGAGTGTTACTGAGCCCCTACTATGTGCTGGGCATGTGCCTTTGTTCATTGGTTTGAATCTTCAGGACAACCCTGCGGAGTAGGTTTTACCATCTTTATTTTCAGGCTCAGGTTCTTTCTCCCACATCACCTCTTCTTCAAGACAGCTGCTGTAACCTTTGGATTGGGGTGGGGGTCATGGACCTTGTCAAGAGCAATACAAGCTTTCTCCCCAGAAACACACACCCCATGCACATAATTTGATTCTCACTTCAGGGTCTTCCTACACCCTTACAGCATCCATTCCTGGAGTGTGGATCTTGAGTGAGAAATGTCTAGTTCAAGCAACATTTGCCCAAGTCCAAAATGCAAGGCAGCACTGTTGGCAGTAGGAAGCAACATGGTGTGTGTGTGTGGATTGCTTTAGAGAGAGGAAAAGGCAAGGCTGCTTTGTGGCAAGGCTTCCCCCCACACCAAGAGGGACAAGGATATTGGTCTCCTTTGGCTGCAGAGAGAAACTTTTCCATTGGTGGGTTTAAAAATGGGCTAGAAAAACAATAACCAACCCTCCTCACCTCTGCCAAATGGGGCAGTGACAGGCGTCCAGGAGACAGAAGCCAGCTTACTAGGACTTTGTTCTCTGTTTCAGAGGCCTGGTCAGCCGGCACCCAGGTTGGAAAAGGGCCAGCCGGAGAAGGAAACCGCCACCCTGCTTCCCTCCAACTTTGCTTTGCAAATAAAACCCTTCAACAGCTGCAAGGACACCCCAGAGAGAGGCTGGAGGTCACAGGATGCTGCTTGGAGAGAGAAAAGCCCCCTCCATCCAGGCCTAAGTGGCAGCCCTCTTAGCTTGAGTGGGCTCTGATGTGAGTTCCCAGCGGGTGAGGTCATCCCGACGCCCCCCTTGAAGCATGCTCAGTCAGAGCTGGGATTTCCATGCTGGCTCCAGCCCTGGCTGGGCCCCTTGACTGAGGTCTCTTCTTGATAAAGGGACCCAGAAAACTCCAACTTCAAAGATGCTGGCTCCCAGGGTTGGGGCTCATGTAGCGAGGGGGGGAAGAAGTACCCTCGTTCCTTCTCGAGTACATCCCTTCCCTCTTCATCTGACATTTGCCTCTGCAATGTCTGTGTTAGGCCCTGTGCTGACGACAGGGGCACACACCCAACAAACCACGCACAGTCCCTGCCCCCTCGAACTGAGAGACCCACAACTGGACAGGGCAGCTGGCATGAGGCTCGGGGCCAATTGGGACAGGTTTGCAGGGGAGCCACTCTGCTGACTGAGGAAGGAGGGCTGGCAGGGTGATAAAGGATTGGAAGAGTGTTTCAGGCAGAGGGAACAGCACCAGCAAAGGCCTGCAGGTGAGAAGAAGCTGAATGTGTTGGGTAGCACAGGGCAGAAGAGTGAGGAGAAGGGTGGAGAGAGGTCCAGGGGCTCTATCACATGGCTTAAGGGCCATGCAGAGGAGGCTGAAGTCCTCAAGAAGGCTCTGGGGACAGCTGAAGGTTTGAAAATAAACCCCCACAATCTACCTCTCTGAAGAATGAGGTTCAAATCCTGGGCCTTTCTTTCTTCCCTGTCAAAATGGCCCAGCATAGCAGGAGTGAGAAACATAGTCCAGGGGTTGAAAGTCTCTTCCAACGGCCAACACCGTCCCACCCCTCTGTGCCTGCTTCTTCTCCTGCAGCCCCTGGCAGCTGCCTGCCGATTAGCAGGCTGAGTCTGTCATGCCTGCCGCTCCTCCTCCTCCCTGCCCTGAGGACAGCCACTCCCCCACCAGAAGCCTGGCTGCTCCTCATCTCAGCCCCAGGTGAGCACCCACAGGGCTCCAAAGAGTGGAAACTTTTTGAAACAATAGATCCACCGGCCCAAAGAGTCCATTGAGCAAGGCTCTTCTGGCTCCTGGGGTGGAGGAAATGTTTTTCTCAAGCGCAACAGCTGGGCAAAACGCTTGCTGGCCCATTCTGACCTGGAGGGAAAGCTAGACTATGTACAGGTAGCCTGAGCCGCCTTCTGGCACAGAGGGCAAGCAAGGCCCTGGCTTGGTCTCAGGGAGGAAGCTGTGGCGGGGGGCGGGGAAGGGCTGGTGGTAGATGTCATCAATCAGCTTGTTTTGAGCTGCTCAAAAGCCACAGTTTGGCGGAACTTGGAACTTGGGATGAACAATAAGCAAAGCATCTAAAAAAGGAAGCGGTGACTGATTACAGCGGGGGGTGGGGGTGGGGTGGGGGGGTAGAAGGGGGGCAGTGCTGCATCCTGGAGGTCTGAAAAAGAATTAGGGGTGGTGATCGATGGGTGAGCAGACCTCCCAGGGGAGATGCCCTCCACCCAGGAGACCTCCAGGGGAACTCCTAACAGTGCTGGAGGAGGTGACTGCTACCAGCCCTACTGCCAGAGAGGAGGCAGGCTCTGAGAGGCTGGGAGGGAGATGGCGAGGGCTGCTTCTGGCGAAGTTTACAAGTCACGCCTTGCAGAGAAGGAACAGAGCACAGTGCCTGGCACACCGCAGGTCAACTAATGTCATTTCCTTTCCTGCCATGTTTGGCTCTGAGGTCCCTCAAGAAGTGACTCCCCCCATGCATATCTCTTCCACTCTCCATCCTTCTCTGAAGATGCAGCTTCCTCTTCTCTCCCCCCATCACACATGCTGAGCTTCTGCCAAATGCCTGAGGAGAGCAGATGGGTGATGCCTGAGGATGCCCACCCAAGAGGTAAAGTGATAGGTGTTGGAGCCCCACTAAGAACCTCCATCCTTCATACCCTAAGCTCTGGAGATCTGACAGTCCTGGCCTCACTGGGGCTTTTCTATCGCCCTGTGAGCCTATTTTGTACATGAGGACATTAAGCCCAGAGACGGGGTAAAGACTGGCCCAAGATCATGATGCGGGTAAAAAGCAAAGTCAAGAATCAACTCAGATCTGAGTCCAAAGACCACACATGCTGTTGGCCATCACGCAGAGTTGCTCCCCTAGCCAACCTACAGCTACTATAGTAATCTATCGCAGGGACTTGAGGTGTGACACAGCAGGACTATTTAAAATGGGTTCATTGCACAGATCAATTTTGGGAGCACATATTCCTTGCCTCCAAGGAAGAAAGGCAATGGTCACTTATGGAGTTCACACCTTCTGATGGGCTCCAGACTTCACATGGAGTCTCCTATGCATTCCTCATCAAAATCCCATGAGGGAGGGAGGGACCGTCCTAATCCCCATCCTAAAGATGAGGAAACGGATGGGCAGAGAGGGAAAGTGACTCGCCCAGGGTCATACAGCTTAGAGATGGTGGAACTGAGATTCTAACTCAGAACTGCCTACAAAATCAATCCTCTTTCCACCACCCCTCTTGAGATTCCAGCCAAAGACCCAATCTGTAATAGTTACGTGACCCTGTGCAAGGCTCTGTCCACACAGAGAAGTGGGATGTGCAATTCCCAGCACTCTCTGGTCCTGGGAACAGAGCCCCTGGGTGACCAGCCTGTAGAGATGAAGTTCTGTGCCATACCCTGTAGACATGGAAATTCCACTCTGCTTTCTCCTGCTTGAATGCCCCCAGCCTTGAGGGAAGGGAAGCTCTTCTGGAAAATGAAGATCTGCTTGTCTGGAGTGGATTACCATAAGCAGACCCAGCTACAGAGACACTGGTACGTGTGTGCCCACTCCTCTCATAAATCCATCATCCTTGCAGCAAAATGGAATAAAACGTGTGCCCAAGGGATATCATTGTGATATAAACAATGTGTAAAGTTGAGGATATAAACAAAATATAGTTTTAAATAGGTGTGGGCATTCTGCCAAGTACCAATAATGCCTGAGACACCTCTGCCGCACCCATTTCCCCAAATGGCTTACTCATTAAAGAACTTTCCTCCACTGCTCAGAGGTGAGGCAGGAGACCATCTCTGAGCTGCCCCAAGCCCTGGTAAAATGAATGAAATAAGACATGAGAGTAGGCTGGGCCTGCTGTCCATGATGGTTGTCCCAAGCCCTGCTCAAAAACACCTGCTACTGAGTCTGCAAACACGCTGAAGTTGAGAGGTCAGCGTGAGGGAAGAGATCAAGGCTGAGGCAGGCAGCTTCACTGTCCTGTACCTCAGTGTCCTGATCTGTAAAACGGGCAAACACTCCCCTACCTTTCAGAATTAGCAGGAGGACATTTCAAATGAAAGGTGTGAAGGGCTCTGCAGGAGACCAGCAGACAGGTGTGGGAACACATTCCCTGGAAGACCCTGGGGTCAAAGGCACCTTACAGATAATTCATCCAGGATCCTTTAGGTACTCCTGATGCCTCTGCGATGTCCACATCAAGTCCCAGCCTCAGCACTTTTTCAGTCTCAGTGGTAGGTGTTTCTAAGCAGGGCTTGGGACAGCTATCCTTGGACAGCAGGCCCAGCCAACCCTCACGCCTTCTATCATTCTTGTTACCAGGACTCCGGGCAGCCCTGAGCCGGGCTAAACACCAGAGTCACGCCAGTAACAGGCCTCCCTCCCTGCTTTCTACTTCCAGACAGCTCTCACACTTAGGAAGTTCTTCCTCTGACTGCCTCATGTCATAGCTACACACTGGTCACGTCTGCGTTCACTCCGCGGTGCTCTGCCCCATAAGGTCTGCAGGCGGCTCTCAGGCCCCAACAGTCTCCAGGCTGGGTTGCTGGGGATTCTTTGCTCCCTTGGGGATGACATGGCCTTCACTTTGCTGTCCAGAGAGCCTTCAGGATATCAGCTCTCCCCTGACCTGCTGTGGCAGGGGCTGGAGATCTGCACACCAGATTTTGAGGAATAGCTGGGGCGAGGGGTGTCCCCAGTGGTGGACCAGTAGGCTGTCTGACAGTGCCCCTGCCCTGCCTGTCCAGAAGTGGGATGATGGGATGTGAGATATACAAAGAACTAGGCGAGTAACTGAAAAATTAACCTTCCAGTATTTCTAAATGCTCACTGACTTCTGTTGAATACAATAAAAGCTTCTAGTGCAAATGGGAAATGCTCCCCACTAGACCCCCCACTCTGACCCTGCACTTTCCTTCCTCACTGACATTCCTTCCCACTAGCCAGAATCATGTCCGCTGCAGCTGTATGCTCTTGGGCAAGTTACTTTCCCTCTCTGTGCTTCTGTTCTCTCAACAGTTATAAAACATGAATAGTAGTAGGTATCTCAGAAGGCTCTGTCCTGAGAGTTTAAATGCATATGCCTGCTCAGACAGTGTCTGGTGCAGATGGGCTGTGTGATACAAGTTAGTGGTTATTATTATTCTTTTATGTCTGTCTCCCTTGGGAGCTTCAGATCCTGGGCTCAGCATGGAGCAGGGGCTCATTCACCCAGTGAATGCCTAGTCATGACAGGTGCTGTGTGTGAGCACTTGGTATCTGCAGACACTTTGCATTCCTGAGACGTAACATCATTATCTCCCTCTGTAGAAGAAGGAACTGAGACTTAGAGAGGTCAAGTCTGGCTTATAAAGGGTGGCCGCAGGAATGAAGGACTCCAGGCTGTGTGGTTACCAATGTCACAGTGTGGGCACAGGTTGCTCCTCACCCGCAGGACAGATGCCGTCCAGGATGACAAAGCTCTCACCCTGGTCCTGACCCTTGCTGACTGACTGGGGCTCTGGTGTGAAGGGGTGAGCAGCCAGGCTCAGGGGAGATGTCTTGAGCACAGTGCAGCCTGCCAGTAGCAGAGCATGGGCCAGCTTTTACCAGGCAGACACCTGAGTCCCAGTCTGCCAGGAGGAAGGGGTACAGAGCTCACATTCACCTCTTCTCTAGGGCAAAATTCCCAGAGGCCACATCTACTGTTTTAGCTACAGAGTCCACAGGCCTGGGGTAAGGTGGGCTGGGGGTACAGGATGGACCTCTCCCAGGGTCAGCTTCATTTTGGCTGCTCTTGGTACAAGTAACTCATCTTCAGAGGGCAAAGAGAATGACCAGCAAGAAGGGTGGCGGCTCAGGGGCTCAGCATGAGGATGGGGGCAGCAGCAAGTGAGCCAGAGGGGCCCCAAGATGCCCCACATGCCTGGGATCCATGCCCAGCTGCCACTTCCCAGCCACCTGACCTGCTTCTGAGCCTCAGTTTCTTCCCTCTGTAACATGAGGAGATGACCTCTGGAAGCTGGTCCTGATGGTTGTAATGAGATGAAACAGACAAAGGGCCTAATGTGGGGTGAGTGTGCCCAAGCTCTGACCACCCAGCACTGCTGTCAGGGGTGCGCTCGCTACCTGCAGGGCTGAGACCTGGTGTCCGTCCTCTCTTCCCTCTCTGCTTTCGGCTCCAACCACACACCTGGCTTCTGAGCTTCTATTTTAAGCCCTCAGAGAGCACCATAAGTTACAGAAAGCTCTTTAGTCCAAAAGAGGGGCAGAACCGACTCTTCTCCATGGGGAAGATTAAACAGCCTGTTCTGAGCGGCCTTGCGGTCCAGCCCAGGAAAAATGCTACGCCCCTGCTGGCAAACACGGTGCATTATCCCGGTGGGGAGTATGGCAGCTGAGAATCCAAGTCTCCTGACTGCAGCTTGGCCTCCAGGAGCCTCCCAGCCCCAGCCTCTGCCATGAGCTCTTTCCCCATCACTATGATCCCACATGCCGTCCCCACTCGCACTGGGACTCCCTCACTTCACAAACTCTGTAGCTCCCCAAAGTCTCCCCTTTGGGCACATGGAACCCTTGGTCTTGAACAGCCTTGTCAATTCCTTTCTCCTAGCATATATCTCTTATTGCTGATCTCGGTGAGACAGAGCACACCTCCTCCAGGAAGCCCTCCTTGCCTCCTTCTCTGGGCTCTAACCACAATCTGAGCTCTTCCTCCACCACTTACTGTAAATGCTGTGTCCTTGTTGGTCTTTCCTGCTAGAATTTCAGTCCCTAGTCCCTAAACTCAGGCTGTTTCCCAGCCCAGCACAAAGCCTGGCCTTGAGGTCTGGTGAACTCATGACAACTATAATGCAACCTGCTAGGCAGATTCTTCTCATTAGAAATCAGGTGTCCAGGAAAGAGCCCAAGGAACTTCTGAAGATTGCTGTTAATGCACATGAAAGAGGTATCTATCTCTCAATCCAGCCCTTTGATTCAAGGTTTCTGGTCACTAAGGGCAAGGCTTTCAAGGAAAGGAGTGAAGGGCACCTGTCAGCCAGCCTGCCTAGTACAAGGGCTCTAGGGCAGGCCTGAGGCCTCTCTTCCCATGGCAGCAACAATATCCTCAACAGCCTCCATCTGGGGAAAGTGCTAAACACTCTCCTTCTCCATCCCCACCACTGCCAAGTGTGAAGGAGCTACCCTTAGCCTCCCTGTTCATGTAAGGAAACCGAGGCATGAATAGGTCATGCCAGTGGGAACTGGCTGAGCTAAGGTTTGAATCCAGGCAGCCTGACTCTAAGTTTTTCTCAACCTTTTTTTAATCTCACGGCACACCTGAACCTTTAGGTTAAACTTCCATAGCACACTTAAATAATGTCGATCCAAAAAAAAAAAAAAAAGTAAAAAAAAGAATATACTTTGCTTAGAACTTCTCTTGAAAATAATTTATGGGGCAGTGACCATAGCTCAGTGGGTAGGGCACCAGCCACATGTACCAGGGCTGGTGGGTTCAAACCCAACCCAGGCCTGCTAAAAACAAACAAAAACATAGTGAGGCATTGTGGCAGGTGCCTGTAGTCCCAGCTACTCGGGAGGCTGAGGCAAGAGAATCGCTTGAGCCCAAGAGTTTGAGGTTGCTGTGAGCTGTGATGCCACAGCACTCTGCTGAGGGCAACCAGGAGAGACTCTGTCTCAATAAAAAATAAATAAATAAATAATTTAATAATACCTTTAAATATTTTCATGGCACTCTGGTTGAAAATCACTGCTCTAAGATCTGAGTTCTAGACCCTGAACCCCCTCTGCTGCAGACGGGGTTCTGCTTTCAACTCTCAGCCACTCTGCTGCAACCCCCAGAGAGAAATACATTTGACATTGTGACACACAAATACACGCACCACTGAGACACATGCTTAATGAAGCAAAATACTCTTACTGCACAACTGCACCCTATATTTTGTTTTGCATTCTACTCTATGTTACTGAAGAATTCTTTTAAAAGCTACTCATGACCCATAGTACTGGTCTGGTGGCCAGACTTTATTGGGGGCCTCATGGTCCAGCCCAGGGAAAAGGCTCTGGCACTGCTCTCGGAGGCATAGGGTAGCAGGACTCGGTGCTCTTCAGTGACATAACCAACTGTACGTCCCATTCTGTGTAAGCATGTGGGCCCCTTCCACTAGGGCCCCTCTCCATGAGGGCAGCCCGCAGCTGAGCATTGCGTTCATAGATGCACCCCTCATGAAGGTGCCCGACAAGTGAATGAAGGTGCACACTCTGGACAATGGGGATCAGAGCAGATCCCAGATCACCCCAGCCTGGGTGTGTGGCACAGGGTGACCGAGTCACAGAAGGCCCTAAAGGCAGGCAGAAGGAGATGACATTTCAGTGCGGTAGGCTCATCTCCACCTGAATGTCAATGGGACTTCCCTTCAGATGTCACCTCCTCCAAGAAGCCTCCCCTTGGTCCCACAGCCAGGAGAAAGAGACAGAGACAGGTGGTGATAGGAAGAGGTTAAAAACAGAGGAAGGCCCTAGTTCCTTCTGGCTCCAAATTCACCTCGAGTAACCTCTCCACTGTACCTGCACACTGGAAAGGTGCCACGCCCCCTTCTCACTTCCACTGATGGATGAGACCACTGTGTTCCTACCACTTCTGATCCAGCATCCCTGCAGGCTGCCACCAAGGAGCCATGGCTAATCAGGCTCCTGACCGTGTGCTGACAGCCACAAAGGTTTCAGGGCCATTAGAGGAAATACTATCACTCTGAGAGGCTCAGCGCAGGCTCTAAAAGTGATTCTTAGCAACCTGGTGGAAGGGAAGCAGATGGGGCAAGACAGGTAAAGAAAGCCTCAACTTTAAATCAGGACTAGGTGAAGTAGGAGGAGAGGCAGAAAAGAGAAAGGGGAATATCACTTGTCAGCCATGTGTACAACTAGGAGTGTGACAAAGGTCACTGTCCTCCCAAGAGCTGAGAAAGTCCAGATCCAGGGAGCATGATTACCCAAAGCTCAGACAGGAAGACAGGGAGTGGCAATGCTGAACCCCGCAGCCCCTGCACTCTCAGCACTCCTTACCCAGGTCAAACAGAAGAAGGGGCTATGCAGGGCAAGGTGTCTGAACATCTGGGGTAGGCACAGGTGCTTCCTCATCCGGACATGGCATTTGCAGACTTCCCATCCAGGTTAAGAGGACTAACTATGTGTGCCTTTGTCTTTTACCTGGCTGAGCCTCCATTTGCTGCCCTGTCAAATGGGAATAAATATAGCCCCCTCCAAAAAAAAATAAATAAAGGGTTGTTAATGAGGATTTAGAATAGACTCTGTGGGAAAAACCCTTGGTCCAGGGCTTGACACAGAACAGATCAATAGGCTTTCCTCACTCCAAAGCGTGCGGTTATTGAGCTAACTCTAAAAAGCCATTGGCCTGATCAAACATGGCCCAACTTAAAGATTAAACCCAACATGCAGTTTGAATTTAGCCTCTTCTCCAACCAGAACTAAGGGGGAGCCCCACAGGCAGAAAGGTTGGAATGTGCTGTTGAGAGAGGAAGGGAAGAGTCCCTCCCCTCACCCTCATCCCAGAATGTTGTCCTTCCCTATTCCCACCTGTTCACACTTTTTTCTCCCTTACAAAACCCAGATTCAGGTAAATGGAGTTAGAGGGGTACACTCTGTGGCCCTGGGAATCAGACTTGTCTTCTACATCCAGCTTTGCCACCACCTGTGTGCCAGGTGTCTCAGCCTTTCTGTGCCTCAGTCTCCTCATCTGTACAATGGAGAATGGCACTGTACTCTGCAAGATTGATTTGCAACTGGAAAGAGCACAGGGAGAGCACACAGTAGGAGCTTAGCAGATTTGAGGTCCCGTGCTGACCCCGCACACTTCTGTCCAAAGGGCATTCGTCTGAATGTACTGACGGACTTTTCCAGAGCTGCTATGGGTCTTCTTGGCAACCCATCTTAAAGAATGGCATTTCCTTATTGTGTAGTGTGACATGCCATGTACACAATGGGCACCCAATAGATATTATCTAAATCATAGGTTGGGAGGATACTGCATGTCAAAGGAAGAATGCAGGACTTTGGAGCTAAATAATCCTGGTTCTGCCAAGTGGATGAGCTGGGTGGGGCTGGTTAAGCCACTTTACCTCTGATTCTTGGTTTCTCATGTGTAAAAAGGGGGATAATCCCTACATTGCAGGACTGTTGGAAGAATCAAATTCATTCATTCATCCAACATGTATTTATCGAACATTTACAATGAACTAGCCCCTGCTGTAGGCGCTGAACATACAGCAGTGAAGGAAACAGACAAAACCTACTTGAGGAGACAGACAAGCACCAGCTGACTGTACACACAGCGTGTCAGGTAGCCATACATGCTAAGGAGAAACGTAGAGCAGGGTCAAGACAGGAGGCCTGGGACCAGGGCAGGGGCAGGACCCACACTGGAATAGAGACCCGAAGGAGGCTGTAGGGAGCCACAGAGAGGTCGGGGGAAGAATGTTCCAGACAGAGGGATCAGCAAGTGCAGGAGCTTAAAGGAGAAGCATGGTTGGCATGTAAGTGAAGCCACATATGCAGGAAGCCTGGCATAGCATCCAGGTGCTCGGCAAATGCCAGCTCTCTATTTCAAGTCCCCCAGAACAAACCCCACGCATGTGTCCTTTTCCTGAGAGCTAAAGCACAAGGATTCTACAGGGCAAGACTGTGCCAAGTGTTCTTTCAGTCTAAGATTCAGGCAACATTTGAGTTTCACCACCGGCTTTTGAGCTCCTGCCAGGCACCAGGCTCTGGGATGGGCAATCAGGGATACAAGATGATTGAGACATGAGTTCTGTCCTCAGGGGACCCTGAGGAGAATCATGGACATGGGCAAAGACAATGCAATGTGGGAGATGAACAGCAGGGACTTATGAAGGAGGTATCCAAGTAGCAGAGCAAAGGATGAAACTGTGGATGGTCAGGGAAGGCTTCCTGGAAGAGGTGACAACTGAGGTGGATTTCAAAAGATGGACACTGACAGCACCGCAGTGTAAACAGTGGCACAGTGACTGCAAGAACTGATTACAGGCAAGTCACAAAATAATAAATGGCCCTTCCTATTCTTGGCATCTGCCACCTGAAGTGGCTCTGGAATTCCAGTTCTGCGCCTGTCCTCAAACTGAATGTGAGCTTTAAGCTCCAGAGGAGAGTTTCAATTTCCCATACTTAGTCACTGCAGTGGGAACCGACCTTAACCCCAGGCTTCCAGCCTAGGGTGGCCCAGTCCACAGAGCGAGGGCTGAAAGGAATGGAGACTGCATAAATCTCTAGCTATATTTAGCCTGCCTGGTGTGTGTCTGTCCCTTTATCCATCCCAAGGCTGACCCGCAGGTGGCAGAATGGCTTTTTTTTTTTTTTCCTAAAACAGCATAAACATTTCTTAATTAAGAAATCAAACAAAGGGGTCTCAGCCCAATCTCTGCTGCCATATTTGCCAACATCTTTGGATACCTCCTGCCTGGTAGGGAGGGTCTCCTCCATCTGGGTAATAGTCACATCCACAGGAGGTAGAGTCCACCCTTCAGCAAGCAGACTTGGGTTCTAATCCCACCTCTGCCACGGACTGGTTGGTGACTCTTGACTCTGTGTTGGTGACTTTACCTCTCTGAGAATTTGAAGGTTTGAGTGCAACTGCCCTAAAGTGGCCCAGAGGGTTAGAAAGTCGGAGTTGGTTTCTCTTCCATAAACTGGCTTAGGAATCTGGAGCTCAGCACCACCCATTTCAGCCGCAATTATTAACAATTATTTTTCGATAAACACATATAATGCCTAGATGAGAGAGCTATGTGAGAGTGTTAGAGCAGAGATGGGGTGATATGTCCCTCTTCTAAAGCCTCACACTAAATCTGCCCACAGCTGACTTGCTTTCCCACAAAGCTGAGCCTTTGTGCTTTAGACACACACACACACACACACACACACACACACACACACACACACACACACACACACTCTTCTCACTTTTGGCGCTAAGGATGCTAGAAAGGTCCAGCCTTAAAGCCAAAATACTTCTAAAGATTTGGGGGAGTGAGGGGAGGGTGGACAGGCAGACATGGGACCCCATCCAGATTTTCCCATTACCAGCTGTGTGACCTTGGGTGAGTCATTTCCCCTTCTCTGAGCCTCAATTTCTTCATTCGTAAAATTGGGTTACACATCTTCTTCGCGAAGCTCCCTTGCATACCGAGCTGGGTAAGCAAAGAGCTGGGCACTGAGCTTCCGTGCGCGCGCGTGCGCGCGCACGCTGCTATGTTCCCACAATTACCAGGTATTTTCGGTAAGGCCTCCCCCCACCCTCCGGATCCCCTTACTCCAGTCTTGGAAATTCTGGGATGGTTTTAACTAGGGGGCGATGCGCTCTGCTGCGGCGACTCCATGAGGGGTAAAGAGCCCCCTGTTGAACGGACACCAGAGGGGGGCGCAGCCGGGGTGCGCGTGGGATCGCGGCCAAGGCAAGGAAGCATGTGCCGCGGGGGTGCAAGGAGGCTGGAAACTGGGGTACTCCTGCGAGCACCCCTGACTCTCGGCAGCCGCAGTTTCGGCACAACGGGCGGCCAGTGGCCGTCGGAAGCCCGAGCGAACCCGGCTCCAGTCGCCCCTTGGGTCGCCCTGGATTCACTCATCAGCGCCCTCGGGCAGAAACAAAGGCGAGGGGGCGCGCGGCATCGCCCCAACGTCCTTTTGCGTATCTGGTCAAAGCCTGGAGAACCAGGACAGGGGTCCCCAAGGTAACCAGGACGCGGTACCCGCCCTCCCGGAGCGCAAAGCCACCGGGCGCGCGCAGAGCGGAGATCCAAGAAGCACCTGAGACTCCGTGCACCGAGGGCTTCAAGGGGCGTGGGGTGGCTCACAGTCACCCGGCGGGTCCCTTGGAGGAGAGGAGAAGCCCAGCATCCGCCTCCAGGGGCAGGGTTCCCCGGCGTACCTGGCAGCGTCCTGTGCACCGTGTTGCCCATCTTTGCGCCCGGCGCGGCGTTGGCGGAGGCGCGCTCTGGGCGCGCGTAGGCTAATTACGCGGCGGGCCGGGGACGGGGCTGGGGTCGAGGCTCCGGGGCATAGCCGCTGCACAGACTAGCGGGCGGGCGGCAGCTGGGGCGGGCGCCGGGAGAGAGGCGGCGGCGTCTGCTGGAGGAGGCGGAGCTACCGGTCCGGGCCCGCCGGCTCTGCCCCCGCCTCCCACCACCTCCAACCGTGCAGGGGCGGGGCCGCGGCCGCCGCATCTTTTGAAAGTTTGCACCCGGTGGCGGGAGAGGCACAGCGGAGCCTCCCGCCCTCGCAGCTTCCGCGCGCGCAACGCAGCCGGGTGCCCTCGGGGTGCCGGGCTCGGCAGCTTGCTGGCCTTTCGCTCATTTATTCCAACACCCGAGAAGGCCTACTGTGTGCCAGGCCCTCTTCCAGGCGCTGGACCCTAGCCGGCCAAATCCTAGCTCGGCGGAGCTCGTTGAAGAGTATTGGGGTGGGAGTGGCAGAGAGCACACGGGACAGTGTAAAGGGTGCTGCAGTGGGGGTGGGGTCTTTTTTTTACCACCCAGGGCCACATGAGTAGGAGAAACCTAGGCGATGTCCTAAAATCGGGAGGAGGGAACCTAAGTTCATTAATTCACTCACTTGTTCATTAAAATATGAATTAAGCACAGCCTATGTGCCAGGCACTGCTCTGGGCCCCGTAGATACAGACAAGTTCCTGCTCTCATGGAGATGTGCTAGTGATGGAGACAGAAACAGCAAGCAATTAAGATCACACAGCATAGGGATCAAGGCCAAGATGAAGATAAGATAGTGATGGGTGACATTGTTTGGGGGGCGCTTAGGGAGAGCGGGTGGCGGCATGTAAGTTCCATCTCAACCAGAAGGAATCAGCCTTTGGAAGAGGTGGGGAGAATGTTTCTGGCAGAGGCAGTAACAGGCGTTCTTCCTTTATTCACCCCACAGTGAATAAATGGGAGAAAATAAATATTTTCTGAGCACCTCTCCTGTGCAAACACCTGGGTCACGCTAAGTGGGCATTGAGGCTTGCTAGTCCATGCCCAATGTATATACTTAAAATAAATCTTATGGGTCGACGTCTAGTTCATCTTCACCCCTTAAAGTTTATATTTTTCAACTTCTTTGTGCATCTTCTCTCCTGTGGAGAGCAGGGATTGCCCTTAACCTTACTTCAGATTGCCTTACATTTGGGCATCTACAGCAGTCGCTCACTCTCTGAGGTACCTCTGCACTGTGTTCTGTCCCTGGGTGGGTGTTGTAGCTGTTACTTTTCCCTCTTCTCCGTGGCCAGATGGGAAGCTCCAGTACACAGATTTCAGGGTGTGTTCGTATATGAAACCCCAGTGCCCAGAACACACACGTACTTAATACACGTTTGAATAAATTGACTACAGAGATGCGTCGCTCTCGCTTGGGAGAAAAACAGGAAAGAAGGAATGAAGGAGGGAAGGAAGAAGGGAAGAAGAGAGAGAGGGAAGAAGGAAAAGGAAGGAAAGAGTTGTGAAGGAAGGAGTTTGAGTTGGTGGTAGACTAGACCCTGATATGATCCATAGTGATATGTTGGGGGAGAAATAAACAAACAGAAAATAGGGATGCATTAACAGAGATATAGACTTTAGGACAAAGGAGGGGCTTGCTGCTCTGCTGCTTGTTGATTGCACCATTCCAGAAGTTGCTTTGGCTCTGGGTACCACACTGGAGAAAGATAAAGCTGCTCCACAAAGATGGTGCAGGTGGCATTAGGGGAGGAGGAGATTCCTATCACAGGAGGTGTGCAAACAGAAACCGTGTGACTGCCTGGGAAGGTTGTTGCGGAGGGGCTTCCTGCATCACCTGGCTCTTAAACTAAACCTCCCAGTTCAATAATCCACTGAGCCCTGCATGCCACGTGAGACCACAGGAGTAAATTATTGGTCTTGCATCTTCTGGCCCTGGAAGAACTGCAGAGATACACCCCTGTCTTTGTTGCATGCATGCCAAGCTGACCTCCTGAGATGTGGGTCCCTATTTTTGTTGCCTCTCCCAATTTCACCCCTTCTCACTAGCTCCCAAGCAGGGCCACCTGGAATGGTGTGGCACTTCTGTCTGCCTTTATTAGGGGCCTGGGCCCAGACACTGTGGCTGGTAGCAGGAAGGGAAGGTCCCTGAGCACCTGCTGCATGGGAGGCTCTATTCCCACAGATATGGAATTTGACTCTCTCCCTCCCCAAAGATCTCAGTCATGCTACACCAAAGGAGATAGGTTCTGTCATCCCTTTTCTTTGAACAAGGTCACTGAGCCTCAGAGAGGTGCAGTTACTTGCTTAAGGCTCTTTAGCTGCTAAGAGAGGTTGAGATGTGAACCCCAGGGTCCACAAGGCCTGTGGGACAGGGCATGGGGTGACAGCAGTCTTGGACTTGGGCAGCAGCCTCTAGTCATAGCCGCTCCTGGACTTTACCTCCTCCCACACACACATCCCACAAACATCCCCACCAACTATATCCAGATTTGCCTAGACTCTGCTACTTTCTTTTGGCACCAGTACCCGCACATGGGTTGTAGGGGCCCGTGGGTGGGGCTGCTTCTCTCATTTGTGCAGTGTCAGCAGAGCCTCCCAGGTAGTGGGAGTGTCCCACCGGGATTCCTGGCATTGAACCCCCGGGGGCATGCCCCAGCAGGCCATGCTCCATGCAGGAGCAGGCAGTCAGGTGCACCTTGTAAAAAGAGCACATGTTGAGCTGGGGAAGGGGCTATGCCCACTGCGGACACCTGGCTGAAATGATTCCGTCCTCTAGGATGTTTGGTGAGCCTCCTCTCCACAACTCAAGAGCTGAGTATCCAGGCTGGAGTCAAACCACAAAGCTCAGTTTAAAAAATTGCCACAGGAAGGCTCTGCTTTTCTGCAAAACCTGCATACAAAACCTTAGATTTCCAAACCCAGCAGGTCTTCACCCCCAAAAGCATTATTTTTCAGTTGCTGGTTACAAACTGCCAACCACATCGTGGGCACCAGGCTGTGTGCCCTTTGAGTGATCCTCATCACAATCAGGCAGCATGGTCACTAACACAATTCCCATTTTGCAAGAGAGGAAAGTCAAGCTCAAGACAAAAAGGAGCTGCCAAGTTTGCACAGGCAGAAGGAGGTGGACCTCAGAGAGTTCTCAGCTCTCTTTTTACAGAGGAGGAAACAAGCTCAGAGCGATGAAGCCACTTGCTTGAGGTGACACAGCAGTGAGCAGAGGAGCTGCATGTCTGAATTTCTCAGGCATCAAAACCTGTGCTTATGCTGCACTGTCCCAAATGAGCAAGGCGCTTTTGCATGATAGAAAGTCTGGCAGGTACACCCGGCAGCCAAGGCAAAAAGGGAAAGAAGGCTCATCTCATGGTGTTTGCAGATACACACTTGGTCCCGGAGCTAACTCCAATGGGAGCTCATCTGTGATACATCGTGAGGCTAAGTGGACAGAACTTCCTCCTGAATTTGCCCCCAAACACATCAATAACATTCAGGCAGCTGGGTCCCAGGCCAGCCATCTTAAAATGTCAAGGGCTGACATTTTTCTGACATCCAAGGGAGGCAGCCCTGCTGGAGGCTGGGGTCATGGATGCCCTGAACTCAACTTTCTTTTTATAAGAAAGGGATCCCCTAAGCAGGGACCTTGCTTAGATGCTCTGAAACACATGCCATGGGCATGAGACAGAGCCTGAGGCAAGGGCTGAATTGAAATCAATTTGGGATCCCAATAACTTGCATTCACTGTGCAATTACAATAATTATGACACAATAATAGCTAACATTTATTGAGTGCCAGGTGTGTTCTAAACCTTGCAATAGATGTGTTAACTATGCAATAACTACCTAGGAGGTAATACTGTCAACATACCCATTTTATAGATGGTTAAACAGAGTGTACATAGTTTGGCCATAGTCACACAGGCAGAGAACAGTTTGACTAAATGTTTTAGGCTCTGATTTCTTTAATCCTCATCACAACCCTAGTAGGAGAATAGGAAGTGAAGGGTTAAAGAGCTGCCTCTCAGACCCTGTGTTTGTTTCAGTTACTCCTTACCTCCTCCTGCAGGGTGGCAGCTATTATCACCTGCATTCGACAGAGCATGCTGGGAGGCTCAGAGAGGTGAAGCAATTTGTTCAAGGCCACACAGCCAAAAGTGGCAGGACCAGAACTAGAGCTCAGCACTCTCCGACCCCAGAGTCTGTGCTTTCCTCCTCTTGGCCTTTCAGATGGCTAAGAGTTTACAGAGGGCCTAGCTCGTCTTGCCTAGAACAGCTTGAGGGCAGGCCTATGTTGATTCACCTCAGAGTCTAGAGTCCAGCCCTGGCCTGGCCCTGGGATAACCTGTTCTCTGCCAACTTCCTGGAGCTGTGAGGAACATACCCAGGGGGATGTGGACTTGTAAATAAAAACTAGAGCAATGGATTATGGGGCCTTAAGAACCCAGGCTCAAATCCTGATGTGGCTACTTATTAAATGGGTGACCTTGGAAGGTTATATATTTTCTCTGTGCCTCAGTTTCTATGTTTATAAAATGGAGCTGATAAGAATCTGTATTTCATAGGGCATTAGAAGGTATAGATGGACTAATCAGAAGGGCCAGACACACAGTCAACTGTCAGTATGGGTGAGCTTAGGAAGGCCTTAACTTTCTCCCTGGTCACCCTGCCCCTGGACTCACCCTTGCATGCCCACAAACTGATCTGCTTGAAACCCCTTCTCTGCTTAAAACCCCTTCCACTGCAGACAACATCCAGATGGGGCCAGGAAGGCTGGGTTTGAGTCTACTTCCTGCTTAGGTGACTCTGGGCAGGACACTTCAGCCCACTGAGGCTACACCACCTCCTCTCCCAAACGGAGACACTGTCTGTGAGCAGGGCAGAGCCCAAGCTTCCTGGCTGGGCACACCAGGTCCAATACTTTTCAGCCCATGCCACCTTTTAAAGGCTGAGCACTTGTATCCTCAAGCTCTGCTGAACAACCTGATGACCATATGTCTTTGTGGACTTTCTTAACCTCTCTGAACATCACTCGCCTCATTGATAAAATGGGAATGGCAAAAATACCTACCCTGTAGGTGATATAAATTTGCAATGATATGATGGAAAGTGCTTGGCACAGAGTAGGTGCTCAATGAATGCTTAATGACTACATGAATGGATGATGAACCCAAGGGCAGGGACTGGGTTCACCCACAGGTTAAATGATATTGGTTGAGGGGTCAGACTCTGGATCCACTGCCTTGGTCACCATCTGGCTTCCTGCCTATCTAGCTGTGTGACCTTGAGTATGTTACTTGACTTCTCTGTGCCTTACATCCCTCATATGTGAAATGGGCTAATAATAGTACTAGCCTTGCAGGGATTGTTCTGAAGATTAAATGAAATAATACATGTCATGTGCTTAGAACAGTGCCTGGCACATAGTAAGTGCTCAGTAAAAGTAAGCCACTATTTCATTGATTAATAAGTTTTGTTATTCCTGGGGCCAGTTGCTGGGGCAGAAGCACATTTCCCCTAGAGGAAGGGCACAGAGTGGGGACACAGAGTAGGTTCCGTGGGGGAAGTTGCCTCTCTTGGCCCTGAACACTGCAGCGTCTGACGTCTTTCTGTCTCAGGTGTGGCAGGGTGATTGGGAACTTGAGCAGGAGACTGGAGGGATTGTGCCATGCAGGGACCTGATGATGCCACATTGGACCCTCGATGCCTCTGCTGCCTTCTGTTGTTTCAGGCCATCTCAGCTCCCCTGGCCTGGGGGCAAACTGGCCTAAAGCATCGGGGGAGTCACAAGGCCTCAGGACCTATGGGCTACCGCAGGAATCCAAGTGGTGGATCCTAAGTTAGGAAGGATTTAAGGCAAGAGACAGGGGTCTCCTCCTGAACCAAACCTTAATATGCTGGGCCCTGTTTGTCCAGGAGGCTGGTCCTCATGTACCCCCAGGGGATCAGGTGGGATCCTGGGAAATAGACACTGGTTTTCCTCTGGCTCTGGCAGGAGAGGCTACAGAGGTAAGGGTCCAGCTGTGGACCCCTGACCCAGCTGACTACTCCAAGCTGGGGGACCTTGAGCAGGTCCCCACTCGGAGCCTCAGGTTCTTCATCTGTAGAATGGATACAATACCGCCTAGAGTGAGAATGAAATGAGAGGAAGCCTGAGGAGTGGTGCAGAGTGGAGGCTCGTCAAGACTGCCTGAGGTTAGAATTCCCACATGTTTACAGTAAGAGGTAGTGTAGAGACATTACTTACTACGTGTTTACCGTAAGATGTAGTGTAGAGACATTTTTTTCCCACAGCACATCTGTAGTAGAAGATGAGATTCGCTGCATGTCTGGACATACTGCTGGGAGCCTGGTGGAGTTGGCAAAGGCAGGAGAGCAAAAGCAGACCTTGGTGGGACAAGTGGGGTCCCAGTAGGATGCAACCCAGGGGGCCCCAGAAAGTAACTGCAGCAGAGCACAACTTGGGCTCTAGAACCAAGCTGACCGGCTGGGTTCTAAACCACCTCTCTATTTTCCTGACCGTATGGCCTCTGGCAAGCAGTCTCCTTCACTGAGCCTTGGTTTCTTCCCCTGAAAAATGAGCAGGGTAGCAGGATCTGTCTCAAAGACTATTTGAAAGAAAAGATGAGGCCAGGGGTGTGTTCTTTCTGTCACCCCAGGCCCTGGTGCTGAGAGTGGGCTCTTCATCTCAGGGAACCAGCGTTACTATCTTAGGACGGGAAAGGCCGGGACCCTGCCTGTTCTCTGCACCAGGGGACCATGCTCCTTGTTTATCTAGGGGCCCAAGGAGACACCCTAGCCCATGCCAGAGCCTTCTCACTGCAGTAGGGCTCGCACCCATATCTTTTGCCCTTCCTCATTTCACTTGCCTGAACTGAGGGGAGACGTCTGCATCCTCATCTGTAAAGCGCCTGCAGTGTCGTTGTGGAATCAGGTGCGAGTTGAGTGGGACTGTGACACTGAGGTTGTGGGTATCACGATTCTGAGGTTGGATGCACAGGGCCACGTTAAAAGCCCAAGATTTGGTCACAAGAATCCCTGTTCAAATCTTGACTTTCCATACTTGCCACATGAATTGGGCAAGTGACTTTACTGTTACGTCTCAGATCAATGGGGACTCACCACTTGGGATACAAGGGCACTCTATAAATGAGGGCAATTGACACCATCAGAGATGAAAACAATTTCTGGCCCCCTGCCGAGCCGTCTTGCTCTGCCATCACTGGGGCCTCAGCTGGATGAAAGCCCGGGAGGGCTATTTGCAACTCCCTCCTATGACTATTGCTGGGGCATCTGTTCTGTGCCAGACCTCGGGTCACATCCTGGGGAGCAGGAATGAGTACCTGCTCCCACTGAGCCACCAGCAAGCACTGCCCATCAGCTCCCACCAGCTTCAGGATGCTGCTCGGAGAGAGTCAGTCTGTCAAGGTGCAGTGGCAAGAGCTGTGGTCCTGGGCCAGCAGGGATGGGCAACTGGGAGGGAGGCTTCTTCCTGCCCAGCCCTGAGAGTACACACAGGTGGACCATGTGTGGGAACCTGATAGCCAGCACTTTCTAGTTCACAGAGCCAGTTCCCTTTCATGGGCTCTTTCCATCTTCTCTTTGACCATTTCACTGATTGAGAAACTGAAGCTCAGAGAGGTGAAGGATTTGTGCTTCACCACACAGCTGGGGTGCATTGGACTCAGGCCTGTCCTGGGCACTTCTCAGTGGTTCCTCCACCTCTGTGCCTGGCCCCCTTGCAGAAGGAAGAGACTCTTTAGGTTGAGAGGAAGGAGCCCACAAGAGGAGATGTGAGGCTCGTCGCCTGTGGCTCAAACAGCTAAGGCACCGGCCACATACACCTGAGCTAGTGGGTTCAAATCCTGCCCGGGCCTGCCAAACAACAATGATGGCTGGAACAACAACAAAAAAAAAAAATAGCTGGGCATTGTGGCGGGCACCTGTGGTCCCAGCTACTTGGGAGGTGGAGGCAGGGGAATCGCTTGAGCCAGGAGTTGGAGGTTGCTATGAGCTGTGATGTTACGGCACTCTACCCAGGGCAACAGCTTGAGGCTCTATCTCAAAAAAAAAAAAAAAAAGAGGAGGTGGGAGTGTCTGCAGGAGCTAACTGAATCCTCCCTCCATCTGGGGTATAGGGAGGGTCCTGGACCCAGAGAGCCTGGGTTTGAATCCCAGCTTGGGCACTCTCTGACTGTGACCTTGGACTGCTCATCTGACTTTTCTGTGCCTCAGGTTCTATATCTGTAGAATGAGGCAAATAGCAGAAACTAACTGAGAGGTTCATGAGGATTAAGTGAGTTTAGCCTGAAGATTTGCACGAATGTCTGGCCATAATAAGTTCCCGAGAAATACATGTCTCGTGAGCAGCCACAGTTGCAGGTTCTAACTCCTGCTGTTAAACTCTTCATAGGCTTCTATTGTGTCTCGAATCCACTTTTAGCAGCCTATC
>CAUYRH010039249.1:0-10298 GCA_963574655.1 Perodicticus potto
GGCGCCTGTAGTCCCAGCTACTTGGGAGGCGGAGGCAGGAGACTCGCTTGAGCCCAGGAATTGGAGGTTGCTGTGAGCTGTGATGCCACGGCACTCTATCCAGGGTGACAGCTTGAGGCTCTGTCTCAAAAAAAAAAAAAACCCTTCCAGTGAAATAACATCCTGACTAGATGGTTTCACAGCTAGATTTTACCAGACCTACAAAAAAGAATGGGTACTTATACTACAGAAATTATTTCATAACATTGAGAAGGAAGGCATCCTCCCCCAACTTGTTCTACAAATCATCACTTTAGTACCAAAGCCAGGAAAGGAAACAATAAAAAAAGAAAAATATAGACCATTATGAATATAGATATAAAAATTTTCAATAAAATTCTAGCAAACCAAATTCAACAGCACATCCAAAAAATAATCCACCATGCCCAAATGGCTTCATCCCAGGGATACAAGGATGGTTCAATACACACAAATCTATAAATGTAATTCACCACATAAATGGAAGCAAAAACAAAGATCATATGATTATCTCAATAAACACAGAGTAAGCTTTTGATAAAATGGAGCACCTTTTTATGATAAGAATTTTTTTTTTTCCCTTGAGACAGAGTCTCACTTTGTCACCCCAAATGTACCATGGTAATAGCTCACAGCAACCTAAGACTCTTGGGTTCAAGCAATTGTCTTGCCTCAGCCTCCCAAGTAGTTGAGACTATAGGCTCCTGCCACAAGGCCCAGCTATTTTCAGAGATAGGATCTTGCTCTAGCTCAGGCTGGTTTTGAACTTGTGAGCTCAGGCGGTCCACCTGCCTCAGCCTGCCAGAGTACTGGGATTACAGGCGTGAGCCACCACACCCAGCCTCAGAAAACATAAAAAAAGAACTCAAGCCAATCAGCAAGGAAAAAAACAAACAACCCCATTAAAAAATGGGCAAAAGACATGAACAGAGCTTTTTGAAAGAGGATAGCCTAGTGGCCAACAAACATACGAAAAAATGCTCAGTGTCTCTAATTATCAGGGAAATGCAGATCAAAAGCACAGTGAGGTATCACCTAACTCCAGTAAGAAGGACTTTTATCAGAAAATCCCAAGACAACAGATGCTGGCATGGATGCAGAGAACTCTTACATGGTGTTGGTAGGACTGCAAACTAATACAACCTCTATGGAAAGTTGTATTGAGGTAGTTCAAAAATCCAAAAGTAGACCTACTATTTCATCCAGCAATTCCATTATTGGATATTTATCCTAAGCAAAAAAATGTTTTTGTCCGAAGGATATATGTACTCTATTATTACTGAAGCACAAATCACAGTCACAAAAATGTAGAACCCACCTAAGTGCCCATCGTATGGAATACTACTTAGCCACAAACATGATAAACTTTCGCAACAACCTAGATGGAACTGGAGACCATTCTTTTAAGTGAAGTTTCCCAAAAATGGAAAAACAAGCACAATGTACTTGCTGTTGTTTTTTTTTTTTTTTGAGACAGAGCCTCAAGCCATCACCCTGGATAGAGTGCCGTGGCATCACAGCTCACAGCAACCTCCAATTCCTGGGCTCAAGCGAGTCTCCTGCCTCCGCCTCCCAAGTAGCTGGGACTACAGGCGCCCACCACTACCCCCAGCCATTTTTTGGTTGCAGCTGTCATTGTTGTTTGGCGGGCTGGGCTAGATTCGAACCCGCCAGCTCAGGTGTATATGGCTGGCGCCTTAGCCTGTTGCGCCACAGGCGCCAAGCCAATGTACTTGCTGTTGTATTAGAACTGCTGATGAACAACCATCTCTCAGGCTGGACATAGTGGCTCACACCTGCATCCTAGCACCCTGGGAGGTTGAGGCAGGTAGATCACCTGAGCTCAGGAGTTCAAGAAAAGCCTGAGCAAGAACAATATCTTGTCTCTACTAAAAAATAGAAAAACCCCCAACTACTGGGGAGGCTGAGGCAGGAGGATCTATTGAGCTCATGAGTTTGAGGTTGCTGTGAGCTATGACAGTACAGCACTCTACCCAGGGTTACAGAGAGAGACTGTCTCAAAAAAATAAAAAACAAGCCATGTGCACATGTGGTACTAAAAGCCAACAGAAAGTGAGCAGGTGGGAAGTAGTAGTAGTAGAAGAGTAAATTCACACCTGATGGGCACAATGCACACTGTCTGGGTGAGGGCCACACTTTGAACTTTGACTCCGACTGTATAAAAGCAATTCATGTAACCAAAACATTTGAACCTCCCCCGTAATATCCTTTTCTCTTTTTTTTTTTTTTTTTAAGACTGAGTTTTACTTTGTCACCTTTGGTAGAGTATTATGGCAACACAGCTCATAGCAACCTCCAGTTCTTGGGCTTAGGTGATTCTCTTGCCTCAGCCTCCTGAGTAGCTGGGACCACAGGCACCAGCCACAACGCCCGACTATTTTTTTGTTGCAGTTTGGCTGGGGCCAGGTTTGAACCCACCACCCTCGGTATATGGGGCCGGTGCCCTACTCACTGAGCCGCAGGCACCGCCCAATATTCTTAAATAAAAATATAGTTCTTTTAGGCTTCCAGAAGAAAAAAGATGAGTACAATCCCAGTATTGAAACTGGAGAATGCAATTTTCTGTCACAGTCTCTTTCCTTCCTTGAAATGAATGAAAACACTTTGTGAGTAAAAATTACTAAGTTTTGCCTGCTCTTGAGTACTTTATTACTTTGCTTGGGGAAAAAAAACCTATAAATATTGCTTGATGAATTAATTAAAAAGAGCATACAGAAGAAAGCCAAACTTCATTTTGTAAGACATTTCCTCTGAGAATAAGAAGAATGAAAATATTTGAAATATATTATGTAATTGAATAAGGAACAGTAACCTGGTTTTTCAGTTGTTCCTGCTTTTATGTATTTGAAATAAATGCTTAAATTTTTTGTCTTTAAATTTTATAGAATTTGCTTTGATATCTTTCAGTAAGCATGATATCTTAATAGCTTTTCTGTAGAACAAGACAAAGCAATTGAATATAAAGAAAAGCAGCTGTAGTTTTACCCTACAGAGTAAAAATATTTGTTTGGGAATTAAAGCTTTATTAGTGACTTAAAGATTAATTAACTGTGCTATCTTTTCCCTTCCTATCCTATCTGTAAGTCATTGCTCTGTTAATACATTGAAAGTGCTTTATTTCTCACTGTCTTTCCATTTCTAATCATTAGAAAAATGCTCCCCCAAAAGAAAAAAAATTCTCCGCTTCCTTTCTGTTATTCGTGCTTTTACAATTTGTTAAGAATCATGGGCTCTGCTGCTTATTTTTGTCATAGTTAAATGAATTTTGCCTGGGATTTTGAGAAAAAAAGTAAAATAACAGTTGTTATTTTCATGATTTTTCTGGTTAAGACATGCAGAGATTTTGTTTTAAGGAGAGGGAGGGAGCAAAGATTTTTCTGCTTGGTGGCTTTTTAGTGATTTTATTACGAGAAAGGTTAAACATTGCCGTATTGTTTATTTTAGCCAGTAAAGTTGTCTGCAAACTAGTTAACAAAATGCAAAGCAGCATATTTGTTTTTCTACTTTTTCCCAAAGAGACAATAAAAGCAGGGGTCCAGTGGAACAATTTGCTGGGTTCTTTCCTAAGGCTCACTGGCAGCTTTTATCACATGATTATGTAGTGAAAAATGCTAATGATGAAAGATAAGTATAATTTCTGTTCTTTGAAATGTGACTAACAAGTTACAAATGAAACCTATTAATTTCTTTCTAATCTGAGGTGACATCCAAATTTGTGGTTCATTTTCATCAATGACCTAATCTGCTTTACCAACAATTCAGAATGAAAGGTGGGGAAAGGAAAGCTAATATATAGCAAAGTTACTAAAGTTGACTATTTGATCACTTCATTCCATCTGTCAAAGATTCACTGGGATTAAGAATTTGGCACAAATGAATGTAATTCATTCTGTTTCATAAAGAAGTGAATAATAGAACCAAAACTATCCTATAATGAAGGAGTAAAATGCCAGAAAGAATAAAAGGAGGAAAACAAAAAATTGTATTTTTTGAATAAAATAGTCACATAGCTCTTACAATGTAAAACTAGTAATTACATTAATGATTATTTGCTTTTCTTGTATTTTGTAGTTTGGGAAAAGGACAAAAACTTAATATATTGATTAAGCATTTCATCAAATCACAACTTGATAATTAAAGTAAAATTTTAAAAAATTTTAATTGCCTGTTACGTTTGTTCATATTGGACTAGCTCTAATTTATTTCTCAGAATATAGACATATGTTACAGAAAACTTAAGCAATACACAGTAATACATGATTAAAAGAAAGACATGCCCTACCCTAAACAAATAATAGTTCTTTTAGTAAATTTGCAACAAAGAAAATAGACTTAGTTAACAAGAAAATATGAAGGATATATTTTAGATGAATGTATTTTGAACTTACGGAGCAGCCTAGGATTTGAACTGAATTCTGATTATATCATTAGCTAGAATATGAAAATAGGCATTCATTCACCCTATCAACAGCTTCTATAGTACTGCATTTACAGTATAAAGCTTTGTGGTGCCGCATACAGGACTCTCAATGATTTGCTATTCTGGATTTTGTAAGTCAGTCTATGACTGATGAGCACACGTGAATATAATAGGAAGAAATGAGATGAGGTTGGGACGCTTTCTCTTTTTAAAACATTATAGGGGCAGCACCTGTGGCTCAAGGAGTAGGGCGCCAGCCCCATATACCAGAGGTGGCAGGTTCAAGCCCAGCCCTGGCCAAAACTTCCAAAAAATAAATAAATAATAAAACATCATAAAACCATGAGTTTACAAATAGAGATAGAAACACTCTCCTTGGGTTATGTATCAGAAAATACATAAATGGGACCTTCATTTTGCTTCAGAAACAGTAATAAGAATTATATTCAGGTGCTTTTAAGAACAATCTGTTGTGGGAAGTTAATTCTGGATGATCATTTCTGTCTTGTACTACAATACATATTTAGTGATGATAACGATTATAGAATAGTTCTTAAAGGATTCCTAGAGAAAAGAGACAATTTCAGATTTGCTTCCTGGCATGAACTATGAAGGCCTTTCCACTTTTTAATATTACCATAATATAATTTGTAACTTTTTCAACAATGATTAGTGGTAGTATACTCAAAACTGGAAATGTATAGGCTTTACTGTAATAAAAATTAGAACAACATATAAGCTCCATATTTTATGAATATAAATAAATAGTTAATCAGATGTACTAATTTAAAAATTGTCCTCATTTTGCAATAATTTTATCTTTTGTTTAACATTATTAATGTTTAACATGCCACCATATGATTAATCTCATGGTGATAGAGATATGTTTAACTGAAATTTAAGCAAATCCTTATAAATCATTTTGAAAATCTCACAAATGAGATGATTTTTTAAAGGGTCAAGAAATTATTAGATTTTAAAAGTATAAACATCTGTTTTACTGAATTTATTTTTAGTAAAAGTCCAACTAATGAATGACTAATTTGTTCAACATTTAAGACAAAGATGCATTTCTGTAGGAATAAGAACATGCATCCCATTTTCTTGACAATGGCTCTAATTACCTCAGCTCAGACTGATCAATATTTGATCTTTTTCCCACAGTGCAAACATGTTACTTTGACTTTGTCTCTTTCTCTTCCTTTTGGATAATTTGCAGCCATGTGAGAATGGTTCATTTCGTTGTTCTACCTGGCTTGGAGCCAGGTACTCTTATTGGTATAATGCAGTTCATTGATGTGAATTTGTTGATCTCCTGGGTAGTTTTTCACAAATTTGAGGCAATTAAAAGCTTTTATATGGCATTTCACTTGAAGTAGTAGCCTTTCAGTGATTTTGCTTTTAAAAATTACTTCATCATTTTATGATTGTTTCCTTTCTCTCTCTTTTTTCTCCCCTCTCTATCCTATAACATTCTATTTAAAAATGATTGAAATAATTATTTTATTGATTATTTCATAAAAAGTAATAATTTGTAAAATTATAATTTAGTAAGTTAGTATTTTAATTAACACACTAAAGACTATTTAAATTGGGGGGCTTTGTTTTCTAAGAGCTGCTTTGTTTTATGCTGATGGATATTCATGGCAGAAATCATAATGAATGTGGAGAATAATGATAAAATGTGAATCTAAAATTATTTAGTAATTACTTAAGAAAAACCTCAAAAAACATTTTTTTTGTTGCGTGAGGCAGAATTTCTAAATTGGGCATTAATTAATATATCTTTAAATTTTGTCATACAGATGTCCATGATATTGTTTCCTTAGCTTTTGCAGTGAAAGGACCTTTCTCTAGCATGTCAGAAGATTAAGGCCACCTAAGTTTTAAGGATTTCATCAGAATTGATTAAATAGAAAACTTTTTACTTCATTTCTGTGTCATATATATTGCAAATCATTGATAGCATTTAATTATTTTTTCCCTATTTCAAACAATTGTTTCAGTTTCCCTGGTGTTTGTCAGTGGCATGTAGGAGTTGCAATTATCATACTTAATACAGTTTGTTTCATTGGTGCAATTGATTAGTTTTAAGAAACTATCAAATGTGGATTTGAGTGAATAAAAGGAGTTTTAAAGTATTTCAATGAGTATATGAACTATCTATTCATTTATGCAAACATTATTGGTGTTTTTATACTTTTTATTTTAAAATAAGTATAACAGGCTTGGCACCTGTGGCTCAAGTGGCTAAGGCGCCAGCCACATACACCTAAACTGGCAGGTTTGAATCCAGCCCAGACCGCCAAACAACAATGATGGCTGCAACCAAAAAATAGCCCGGCATTGTGGTAGGCGCCTGTAGTCCCAGCTACTTGCAAGGTGGAGGCAGGAGAATCACTTGAGCCCAGGAGTTTGAGATTGCTGTGAGCTTTGATGCCATGGCACTCTACCCAGGGTGACAGCTTGAGGCTCTGTTTAAAAAAAAAAAAAGTATAACAATAATAAGTATTTATTAGGAACTTAACTTCATGCTATATGAAGGCAAGAATAGCATATTAGTTAAGAGGGAATGTTCCGGAGTTAAATATTATATTGGCTAAGAAGGTATACCCTGGAGTCAAGATATAAATCCAAGTTTCACTACTTACTAGTTGTGTGATATTAGGCAGTTAACTTTTGAACCTCACATTCTTGCAAAGTGGAATAGGGGAAGAACACTATTTTTCCTTTCTACCCTTCTATGGCTAGGGCTCCATAACAAAAAATGGATCAACAAGAGAAAAGCATACCTATTTTTTTTTTTTATCTAAATTTTACTTAGGCCTTCATGAGGAATCGAAGACCCAAAGAAACATTTAAACCCGGAGCATAGCCAGCAAAGTATCTCATGCCTTTAATCCTAACACTCTGGGAGGCTGATGCAGGTGGATTATCTGAGCTCATGGGTTCGAGACCAGCCTGAACAAGAGCGAGACCCCAGTCTGTAAAAATAGGTACTCTTGGGCGTTGTGGCAGGTGCCCACAGTCTCAACTGCTTGGGAGGCTGAGACAAGAGAATAGCTTCAGCCCAGGAGTTTGAGGTTACTGTGAGCTGTGATGCTACAACACTCTATCCAAAGTGACAAAGTGAGGCTCTGTCTCACAAAATCAAAGAAAACAAAAAAGAGTGTTTTTTTGTAGTAGTTTTGATTAAGCGTTTAGCCAGTCATGAAGAAATAAGATAGAGTAAAGAGTATGAAGAAAGTATAGTAAACTAAGTGAAACTTAGCGAGGTCTGTTTATTCGGATTCCTCTCTGTATCCTTTGTCTTTGGAGGTAAGGATGTTACTTTATAGGAAGTACATTTCTCACACGAGGGTCCTCTTTCAGGGAAAGGACAGGAAATAGTTCCCAGGTTTTATGATCTGCTTCAGGAAGAAAGATTGGGGTAAGGTCAGAGAGGTCTTCAACTTAAAATATTCAATATGCCAAGGTACCATATTTGGGGGTAGTGTGTCCTGGACCCCATCAATAGAAATGATGATAATAAAAACTACCTCATAAGGATAAAATGAGATAACATCTGAATTATAAAGAATAGTATGTGGCACTCAAGAAACACAACAATTGTTTGCTATAAAGATATTTTTATTATGTCCCAGGCTCTATGTTAAATTATGTATGTTTACATATATATGTTTATTGTAAAGTTTGTTTATATCCCCTAATAAGGTTGTTTATTCTAAAGTTAGTGAAGGGGATTCCAAGAGAGAAATTGGATCCCAAGAAAACAAAAATCTGTACAGAAAAAGAATTATCTTTGACAAATAGTTTATTTGGTATAAGAATGAAGACAGTTCTATTGAAATCATTGGAATGAACTCTGTCTAAAGCAACATCCGAATTTAGCAAAAGTAGTTGGATTTATGGTTGAATTAAGTAGAGAAAATGTTATCTGCCAGGTCCTTGGTTGTTTTATGAATACTTTAGAGAGAGGATGTTCTCATTTATATAAGAAGTAAAGTGGTTTGCTAACTCAACAATATGATCAGAAATCCAGGTTTGATTTCTTGATTCATAAGTTACCTTCATGTGTAACATGAAAATACTTAACTTTGTTTTTGAAAAATACTAGCTCATCTAGATGAGTATTTCTGAAATATTTTCTATCATAAGACACAGAAAACTATTCTTTTCCTCTTCCTCTAAGCATATCTTTGAGAGAGAGTTTAATTTAAATCTTTTTGACATCCATAAAATGCTTCCTATCTGGTTTCTACCTGTCCTTCTTGTTCTCCCACAGTGTTCTTTGAGCACCAGCCACACTGACCTCAGGTTTTATTCTCCTCTGCTAGGACAACTCTGTCATATTCTCCCCTCCCTACACCCAGTTGACTACAGTTTCATGAGATCTTGTCTCAATCATCACTTCCTTTATGTATGTGCCTTTCACAAGTTCAACAACAAATGTTGACTCTTAACAAATGTTAAGTAAGCCCACGCTGTTAATATATGCTAGGTATACCATAGGAACAAAAGTCCCTGCTTCTAGGAAAGCTTTTTTTAAGGGCTGAAGGGGCACCCTAAATTTGTTTACTATAAACAAATGCATAGTATGTCAGGTGATAGTAAGTACTTTATATACTTACTTTTCATGCTTAACTGTAGTGACAAGAAATACTTTATAGAAGACTAAATTAGGGAAATCTGTTAGAGAATGACTGACAAAGATCGGCGCTATTCCATTTTCAACAGCGTGCTCATAGAAGATCTCTTTAAGGAAGGGACTGTTGACAAAGACAGAAATTAAGTCAGCAAGTCATGTATGTATTTGAGATATTCTAGGCAGGAGGGACACAATACAGCAGCATGCTTGATGGTTTTTTTTTTTTCTTTTTGTAGACAGAGTCTCACTTGTCACTCTGCTCACAGCAACTTCCAACTCCTGGCCTTACAGATGCCTATCTTTTTTTTTTTTTTAGAGACAGAGTCTCACTTTGTCGCCCTTGGTAGAGTGCCACAGCTTCACAGCTCACAGCAACCTCCAGCTCCTGGGCTTGGGCAATTCTCTTGTCTCAGCCTCCTGAGTAACTGGGACTACAGGTGCCCGCCACAAGGCCCGGCTATTTTTTTGTTGTTACAGTTCAGTTGAACCCACCACCCTCAGTATATGGGGCTGGCGCCCTACTCACTGAGCCACAGGCACTGCCCATGCTTGATGGTTTTGAGGAGTAGGAAGCCTTTGCAGTGAGAGGTAAGAGAATGGATATGCATGAGGGAGAGAATGTTTTGTAGCTCTAAAACCAGTGATTAGCACATAACATATAATCAGTAAGTATTTGTTGAATGACTGAATACTTGAAACATTGACTGTATCTTCTTGCATGTAAAACCAGGGGCAAATAAGTTTTAAAATTTTGCATGAAAACATTTTAATGCAGAATTCTCATGGTTTTTTAAAATGGATAACTGAGAAATTTCATCTTTAGATTTATCCCTCAGATTCTTCATGTTTACCACATCAAGACCCAGTTTGAAGTTATCTCTTTTCTGCCTTTCAGAAATGGGTGCTCTCAGGCTCATTCCAAAGAAAAGTTGTATATTAGGCTCAGCGCCTGTGGCTCAACGGGCTAGGGCGCCAGCCACGTGCACCTGAGCTGGCGGGTTCAAATCCAGCCTGGGCCCGCCAAACAACAATGATGGCTGCAACCAAAAGATGGCCAGGCGTTGTGGCGGGCGCCTGTAGTCCCAGCTACTTGGGAGGTGGAGGCAAGAGACTCGCTTGAGCCCAGGAATTGGAGGTTGCTGTGAGCTGGGATGCAACGGCACTCTGTCCAGGGTGACCAGCTTGAGGCTC
>CAUYRH010039250.1:0-39353 GCA_963574655.1 Perodicticus potto
GGCTGCATAATATTCCATGGTGTACATATACCACAATTTATTAATCCATTTGTGGGTTGATGGGCACTTGGGCTTCTTCCATGACTTAGCAATTATGAATTGGGCTGTAATAAACATTCTGGTACAAATATCTTTGTTATAAAGTGATTTTTTGTCTTCTGGATATATAACTAGAAGAGGAATTATAGGATCGAATAGCAGATCTATTTTTAGATCTCTAAGTATTCTCCAAACATCTTTCCAAAAGGAGCGTATTAGTTTGTATTCCCACCAGCAATGGAGAAGTGTTTCCTTTTCCACATCCACGGTGCATCTTAGAAGGGTGTAAGTGAAACTTACTAAATGTAGAATAAAAATGTCTGAACACAATAACTAAGAAAATGCCATGAAGGCTATGTTAACCAGTTTGATGAAAATATTGCAAATGGTACATAAAACCAGCACATTGTACCCCATGATTGCATTAATCTACACAGCTATGATTTAATAAAAAAAAGAAAAAAGAAATAAAACAAATATTTTTAATTAACATTTATTTTGAGATCATTTTGGAGTCACATACACTTATAAGAAATAATTCAGAGAGCTTACAGGTATATGTTATTCAGTTTCCTCCCAGGGAAAAATAATACAATATAAGAAACAAGATCTTGTTGAGACAGTTAAGATAAAGCACATTGCTGTTGCCACCATATTTCCTCATGAGGCTCTTTTATATCCATTCCCTCTTTGCTCCCTTCCCAATCCCACCCCTGCTGATCCTACTCTGTTCTCTACACTTATAATTTTATCATTTCAAGAAACTACGTAAATGAAATCACTTAGGATATGATCTTTTGTGGCTAACTTTTTTCTTTCGGTATAATTCTCTGGAGAATCATTGGGTTTTACAAGTATCAATAGTTCTTTTCTTTTTATTGATGAACAGTTGTTGATAGTATGAATGGGCTACAATTGGGTTTAATTTTTCACCAATTGAAGATTGTCTGGGTTCTTTCCAGTTTTTGTCTACTATGAATAAATCTGCTACAAATATTTGCGTGCATTTTTTTAGGGAACAGAAGTCTTTAGTTGTCTGAGATAACTGCCCAAAAACTTGTGTACTGGTGTGCATGCTTGTTGCTATGGGTTTGTTTTTTTTTTAAAGAAACCTACGAACTATTTTCCAGAGTGACTGAACCATTTTATCTTCCAGACAGAATTGTATGAGTAATCCAGTATCTCTGCATTCTTGCTAACATTTGACATTGACCACTATTATACATTTTAGTCATTTGATGGATGTGTAGAGATACATATTTGTGGTTTTACTTTATATGTTATGAGGTACTAATGATGTTGACTATCTTTTCATGTGCTTTTTTGCAATCCATCTATATCCTTTCCAGTGAAATGTCTCTTCCTGTCTTTTGTCATTTTCTTATTGGATTACTTTTCTACTGCTAGGAGTTTTGGAGTTATGTTTTAGGTACTAGTCTTTTTTCAGATATGGAGAGAGAAGTATTTTTTTTCTTATTCTATAGTTTTTTCACTCATCCTCTTAACAGAGTTTTTTTTTTTTTTTAGAACAAAACACTTTAGTTTTAATAAAGTTCCAATTTATCATTTTTTTCATATTTGGATTGTGGTTTGGGTATCAAGTCTAAGAACTTTCCTCCTAGCCTTAGATTCTGGAAAATTTCACCTGCTTTTTATAAAAAATTTCTAGTTTTACATCTGCATTTAAGTTTGTGGTCTACTTTGAGTTAAATTTTGAATAAACTATGAGATTTAGGCCAAGATTCCTTCTTCTTTCTTATCTGTGGATAGCTAGTGGCTCCAGCACCATTTGTTGAAACCTATCTTTTCTATGTTGAAGTGTTTTATGCTTTTGTCATATTTATTTTGGGAATATTTTTAGTGGTATATTTGTAGTTTCTCTGTTTTGCTCAGTTTATCAGTATTTCTACACAAATATACAGTCTTAACTGCTGTAGCTGTATTATGTGGCTAGAAATTAGGTAGAATAATTCCTTCTATGTTATTCTTCATTTTCAATTTGTTTGGCTTTCCTTTTTTGTATATTTCCATATATAAATATTTAAATAATCTTGGGGACAACTGACATCTTTTACCATGTTTGGTCTTCTGATCCATGAACACAACAGACCTGTCCAATCGATATACATTATTTTTTATTTATATTATCAGCATTGTATAGTTTTCCAAGGGCAAGTCCTGGGCATTTTTGGTAAATTTACAATTGTGTTTCTTTTATTTTTTTTCTTTTGAGTGATTGTATTTAAAAAAATTTAATTTCAGTGTCTATGCATTCCTTGCTAATATACAGAAATGCAACTGAATTTATTAAATGTTTATACTTGTGTACTTAAATCAGTAATAGTCCTCATAATAATCCTATGTGTTATATACTTCAATTATTCCTAATTTACAGAAGTAAAAACTGAGCCTAAACTCAATTGACTTAAATACTGTATGACTTATGTATGTTACTACTACTACATAACCAGCAATTTTACTTTTCAATGGCTTAAAACAACTATTTATTTTCTCTCATGTATCTAGCAATTAGCTGGTGATTACCTTAGACTCAGCTGGTCGAGGCGGAGCTTGGCTAAGTTACTGACTGAATCCAGCATTTCTTTGAACAGTAGACTACCAAGGGCATCTTCTTCTCATGGTGGTGACAGTAGTACAGAAAGACTGTAGTGACTATTTTTTGTATTAATACCATTCTGTTTGTATTACTGTAGCATTGTAGTATAGTTTGAAGTATGGTAATGTGATGCCTCCAGGGTTACTCTTTTTGTTTAAGATTGCCTTGGCTATTCAGCCTCTTTTCTGGTTCCAAACAAAGCATAAAATTAGTTTTCATAGTTCTGTGAAATATGATGTTAGTAATTTGATGAGGATTGCATGTAATTTGTAAATCATTTTAGGTAGTATGGACATTTTAATGATGATTCTGCCTATCCAATGAACATGATATGTTTTTCCATTTGTTTATATCTTCTGAGACATCTTTCCTAATTCTCCTTGTAGAGATCTTTTACTTCTTTGGTTAAGTATATTTCTAGGTAACTTATTTTCTTTGTAGATATTGTGAATGGTTTTAAGTCTTTTATTTGACTCTTGACTTGACTATATTGTTAGTATTTAGAAATCGTACTGATTTATGTACATTAATTTATGTTGTGAGACTTTGTTAAATGTATCACTTCCAAGAGACTCTTGGTGGAATCTTTGATGTTTTCTAGATATGTGATCATACTGCCAGTGAAGAATTTGACCCCCTACTTCTTGATTTGGATTTCCTCAGTATTCTTCTCTTCCCCAGCACAATATTGAATAGAAGTGGTAATAGTGGGGATGCTTATCTTATTCCAGCTTTTAAGGGAAATACTTGCAATGTGTCCTCATTCAGTATGATGGTGGCTGTGAATTTTTTATATATGGCTTTTATAATTCTGAGATATGTTCATTCTATTCCTAGTTTGTTGAGGTTTTTTAATCATGAAAGGGTGCTAGGTTTTGTCAAATGCTTTTTCTACATTTATTTAGATGACAATATGGTTGCTGTTTTTCTTTTTGCTTTTATGGTGAATTACATTTATTGATTTATGCATGTTGAGCCATCTTGCTTCCCTGGGATGAAGGCCACTTGGTCCTGGGATATGATTTTTTTTATGTGTTATTGAATTTAATTTGCTAATATTTTATTGAGAGTTTTTACCCCATATTTATAGGGGATATTGGTCTGTAGCTTTATTTTTTGTTGTGACCTTTTCTGGTCTTCCTATTAAGATGATACTGGCTTCATAGAACTAGTAGAAGCAGAGAACCCTGATAGCCAACAACTAACACTGGGAAAAGGAGCCCCATTCAATAAATGGTGCTGGAAAAATTAGATAGCTACAGCAGAAAAATGAAACTAGACCCCTACCTCTCATGACTCACAAGAAATTTAAGATGTATAAAAGACTTAGATCTAAGGAATGAAACCATACAAATTCTAGAGGAAAATGTAGGAAAAGCTCTATTAGATATTGGCCCAGGCAAAAATTTAGGACTAAGGCTCCAGTGGCAATCATGATAACAATAAAAATAAGTAAATAGGATTTAATTAAACTGTAAAGCTTTTGTACAGATAAGGAAACAATCAACAGAGAAAATAGACAACCTACAGAATGAGAGAAAATATTCACAAGCTACATATCTGACAAAGGGCTAATAATCAGAATTTTAAAAGTACTCAAGCAAATCAGCAAGGAAAAAACAAACACCTCCATCAAAAAGTGGGCAAGAGACATGAACAGAAGCTTCTCAAAAGAAGAAATACAAATAAGCAATACACATATGAAAAAATCTCAATGTCACTCATAATCAAGGAAATGAAAATTAAAACTACAATGGTGTGTCACCATACCCAGAGAAGCTTTTATTAAAAAGTTCAAAAACAGATCCTGCAACTGATGTAGAGAGAGGGGAACACTTATTATACACTATTGGTGGGACTTCAAATTAGTACAACCTCTGTGGAGAACAGTATGGAGATTCCTCAAAGAAGTAAAAGTAGACCTACTATGCAATCCAGCAATCCAAATATTGGGTATTTACACAAAGAAAAAGACTTTTCATCAAAAAGACACCCACATCAAATGTTTATTGCAGCACAATTTACAATTGAAAAGTTGTGGAAACAACTCAAGTGCCCATCAATTAATGAGTGGATTAATAAAATGTAGTATGTATATACGTTTTACAACAACCTGGATGGAGCTGCAGACCATTCTTCTAAGTGAAGTATCTCAGGAACAGAGAAAAAAAAAAAAAAAAGAAGGACTTCATGTACTTATTATTAAACTGTAACTAACCAACAAGCATATATATGCAGAGAGGAAAGTAAAAATCAGTGGAAATCAACCAGGGAGGAGAAGAGGCGGAGGAAACAAACCTACCTAATGGGTACTATGAGCACTATCTGGGTAAACGGCACACTTATAGCTGTGACTCATGCATTACAAAAGCGAAACGTGTAAACTAAAACTCTTGTACCCACTTACTATTTTGAAATAAAAATAATTAAACTCATCACATAAAGGGGAAAATTTAGCAGCATCTTATTCTTTTGCAGAGATGAAATAAAGAATGAATAAAAAGACATCCATTATTTTGCAAATAAATATATAGAAGGATAGAAGGCAAGTCCAAACATGAGCACATTCCAAACTGCTGCTTAGATCACAGATGTGATCTGTGGAGTTGAGCTATGGAGTTATGTCTGATTTTGGCCAATGGAAATATTGCTCAACATCACTGGGACAGAATCACATATGCCACCTATAATGGGAGAAAATTCAGTGTTGCCTAGGGAATAGATATAGATAGATGAAGCACTGGTGCAAATAATTCAATTATCCTGCATGTGCCTAAGATCTAGTCACTAATAAGTGACAGAGCTCAAACCAAAGCACATGTATTTTTTAAACAATTAGTATATTCCAAATTAATAACAAAATGATCACAGGCTAGACAATATTTGTTGAATAGAACAATGAATTAAATTATTCAATTTTGTTTTGTGCTAAAACATTATTTTGCTATGAGATATAAATGTCATGTTTCCCCCAGTGATACAACTTTTTTTTTTTTTGAGACAGAGTTTCATTCTTTTGCCCTTGGTAGAGTGAAGTGGCGTCATGGATAACAACAACTTCAAACTCTCAGACTTAAGAGTTCTTCTTGCCTCAGTCTCTCGAGTAGCTGGAAACATAGGTATCTGCCACATTACCCGGCTAATTTTTTTCTATCTTGTAGAGATGGGGTCTTGCTTTGTTCAGGCTTGTCTCAGACTCCTGGGCACTAGCAATCCATCCAGAGTGCTAGGATTACAGGTGTGAGACACCATGCCCAGCCAAAATTTCCTTCAATTCCTGAATAGCCTCTGATCACCTTGTGCTATGGGACCTGAATGTGTAACTTCCTCCTTGTTACAATGAAGTTGTTTTCAGACTTCAGTAAAGAATGTTCTGTCTGACATTGTCCTCTCTCTGTTTTATGCCATTCTCTAGCAAACAGTATTATCATCAAAGTTCCCCTGCATTTTCTTTACCTGCTCATCTCTTGATATTTTCCGAAGACCTTTCCAAAAGTGCTTTTAGAAAGTTGTCTTTAATGTGTGCATTGCTTTTACAAGCCACTTGCGTGTTTTTAAGAACTTCTGTAATTGCCCTCATGTGGAGGAAGACTCTATTTACTATTCAGAAAGTGCAATTAATATGAAAAAATGTCTGGAAGAGGGAATTGAACATTTCTTCAACTGACTTTCAATTACAGAACTTTCCAAAATGGATGAAGATCCCAGAGGTTATTTATTTATTTATTTATTAAATGAGTTGGACGCTTTTAAGGACAAAACTTTTTATAGAATCCTTGAGTGCTGTGAAAGGAATTCTCACAGCAGGCATGGTGGAAGGCATGCTCCCAGGTTTAACAACACTGGCCCCTTGTATTTTGTCTTTAGAATGTTAGAATGAAGAGTTTTTAATCATTAAGAGCTTATTGTAAAGGGAAAATAATGGAAACCACCAATAATTTATGATGTATGTATCATTCAATTTCTGTATCAACCAGCTTAATCAATGATGTCTTCACTAAATGTAACACCCAATGAGGTGGGAATGCAATTTACTAGTCTGTGAACACCATCAGCACTATTGATGACTGATACAGCAAAACAGTCCTTTAGCTGTTCAAACTGACATGAGAAGACCCATTCTCAGCCTCATTTCTGCCTTACTGACATCAGATCCAATACTTTATGAGCAGCAGAGAAAACAAAATTTAGTGAGTTAAATTTCTGTACAAAATGCCTTGATGAGAAAAAGAAAAATCCCTATATAAAGTTTCAGTGACAAAAAAGGGTGTTCTAACTTTCTAAGCATTTTGAATATTACAGTTAGTACTCCTATTGCATATTAATAGTTTTCAAAAGATGTGAATATCTGATAGGAAAAGAAAAAGCCTATTCCTTTGTGAGTTCATTTTAAAACAAGCAACTGTTGCTTTTGGGGGTTTCTCTTAGGTAGGTGGTGCTTTAAAGCTTTTCTGTGACTGATTCCCTCACTGTTTGCAGGTAAGAGAAATTGGTTCTTTCCTATTAACTGTTAAATCTATGCTACTAGTCAGTTGCCATCTGTCTGGAAAAAAATTCATTTTTCAAGCTTTGCCAGTTTATGAGAGTCACATTTAAACCTACTACCCAAGCACGAACTCCAGCCATGGATTGAGCTTGCTTCAGATTAAGGGCCTCTGCCCTCTGTTAGCTTATGATGCAAAATTGGGCAGAGTATTGCAGAATATATAATATATATATATATATATAATATAAATGAGGTAGAGGAGGGAAGCAAACCTGCAATGCAAGTTCACTTTTATAATACCAACAATGCAGGTTAACAGAAAGAAAATTCAATGTAATATTGTCACTATATAACAGAATTGAAGGTTTTATTTGTGAACTGAACTGAACTCTTCAGACTTTTATAGGTGCTCCTATCGGCTCTGGATCCAACACATAGCTAAAACTTGAGAATCTTAATTAAACATCTAGTGTACATTTTTTTTTTTTTTTGCCACTTTTAGTCTGCACTTGGGTAACTAGAAAAAGTCCAAGAGTGATACTATATTTATAAAGTATAGTAATTTATTAATTTTTCTAGTTGTGAATTATTGGTATATTATTACTGCTTGTTTTAACACCTTGAAAATAGACAGCCATCTGTAAATAATTTTTAGATGACTAGAAAAGCACATTTGACGCAGAATATGGCAGTCTGATTACAACTGTAAGCTCTGGTGTTATACTACCTGATTCTGGATTCCAACTGCAATACTTTCTAGTTTCGTGATGTCAGGAAATCTACTTAACCTCTTTGGACATAACTTTTCTCATCTGAAAATAAAAGTAATAATAGTTTTTAATCTCATAAACAAAATAATACAGAAAATGCACTTAAATTGGTGATTCAGGTACAATAAACACTCAAGAAATTGTTAGTTTTCTTTTGCAAAAATTAAACATAGAAAATATGTATTTCTCTGCTTGTCTGGGGACCATTTTTCTCACTTTCCTTTCTGAATTGTGAGAAGTGTGAGCTAATTTCATTAGCTAAAAGGACTAATGCAGTAATAAGTATTTAATAAAAGAAAAGCCCCACTCTGAGCCCTAAATCCAATGTGAATTATCATATACATAGTTTTGTGTTTCAGATTACTTATAACTCCACTATCACAAATTATAAAAAAAAAATCGCTTTTATTTAGGTTTACTTCAAGTTTCTGCCTTGCTTCTTTTCTGTAAAATATCATGTAAGTCAAACAAAAACATATACTAATATTGGTGAAATGTAAATACAAGTAAAAATTTAAGAGCAAGGAAAACAAAAATGAAAATATGATAGCACTAAAGATGAATATAATTTTTATGATAGTTCTAATTTTTTTCTGAGCACATAGTGACATCTCTTCAAACTGATACAGTTACCCAGTCCTTTTATCATTTATATAGTACCTACTATGTCCAATGTTGAAAACTAGAAAGCATAATGATTGTGTAGAATGGTCTTTTTCCAACACTGAATTCTAACAGTAATTTCTCACAGGAGTTATTACAAAAAGCACATGAAGGCAATGCAATCAGCACCGTCTTTACCAGCATCTTCACTGCAATGTAATAACTGATTTCTATGGCAGTTTCTAGTTTGACTTTTGACAAAAGCTAAAAATAATAATCAAAATTTGATTATATTTATATTGCATTATGTTAATATGGGCATTGGTGTAGGTGAAATTGGATATTTGAAAGTAAGAAGCAAAAGTAATTGATTACTTGTCAGAGTACTTGAAGGAGGATTATAGTCAAAATGAAAATCTCTTCAATAAATACTTATCGACTGCCTAACGTGTACCCAGATCTGGGCTAAGTGCTGAGGTTTTAAAATTAATGAATTAGAGTCGTCTCCTGTCTTTTACTTGGCGAGAGTTAACTTCATATAGGCCAATGACATTAAAGAAGTGGTAAATTTTTTTATTGAAAAACAAAAAATTTAATTTAGAAGATAATACAAATCTTTTTTTTCTACATTGGCAGTGATAATTTCCAAAATGCTACATTGAAGATTTAAATATAGATTACTTATCCAAATGTAGATTATAGCTATATTGATAGTCTTAATAAAAAAAAAAAAAGATTAAAACAACAATCTGCTTCTCTTTGAGTCTGAGTCCATAAGTCTTAGAGCTGTTCTTGTAAATATCTTTTTCAATGTATCACCAACCCCTCCTAAGATATCCTAAAGGTACATCCCACTAGCCTGCCCTTTAACATCAAACAGAAAAAGCTTACTACTTAGGGATGTTGTTTATACAATATACGTGAGAAACGGCCTTCCTATGTGAACAATATAGGATGATTTCAGTTGTAAGTAACCTACTGACACTGACTTAAATGATATTGAGTAATGGGCAGTTTCAGACTGGATTGATTTCATTAAAAACGTCTATTTTTTGTATCTTACTCTGCCATTCTCAGAATGATTTCATATATTATGCTCATGTGTTTAAGTCAAAATGCCTGTGGAAGTTCCAGGTATTAATTCTAAAAGAAGAAAAATGTTTATTTTTGTCATTTTATTCATGAAAGTCATTTAGATAAAAACTACTGTTTGTTGTATGTGTAACAAATAGGTTGAATACCTCTAATTAAGGTTGATAAGCAGGGATTGGCAGGGAAGATGAAAAACACTACAGGACCTTACAGCTTCAATATTACCCTGACTTTCCCTTTTATTAGTGTCACATACTAAGGAACTGATCAAAAGTAGCATGTTTAGTTAATCATTCCTCAGACCCACCCATTAATATTTTCAGAGTCTGGAAGAGAAGTTTCAAATAAAGTCCACATTCCTTATGTCTAAATGTTTAAAATAATGAATGAAGCTACCAAGTGTTAAATAAAATATGTACTCTACTGCAAGAAAGCCCTCTTTTTCCTCTGCCCTTGTAGGCTCTATGTTTTCCTGGCCTATCTCAAACTGGTGGTCAAAAGAACTGTTCAGTTGAACTCTCTGTCCTGGTTTATTCTTATTACCCCAGTTAAATTGCTGCATCCACAGGACCTGTGAAACAGGAACGTAGAAATGAGGACAGCTAACACCCCAGTTGGCTGCTTGCTAGTGCTGCATCATTGTAGCTACCTTATAAAAGTCTGTATTTCTTATCAGAATCCCTTGTAGTTTGGAATATTAATACACACATAATCTGTGTCTTTTGTAATATTGCCAATGAGATATAGACAACAGCCTAAATTGAACACAGTATTTCTGTAGTAAAAACATTTACACTATATTGAATAAGCGAACTATAAATACCCTCATATCAACCAGGTCAAGTTTTGCTGCCAAAGGAGTTTCAGACAAGTCAGATTTTGCCACTCAATAAATAATTAAAAACTAAACTAAAACAAAAACTGTTGTTTTTTAAAGAATTGCATTGTATATAATATTAAATATATTTTCTAATTCAACTCATTAAATTTTTTTAAAGATGTTTAAATAATTATTCTAACGTTACATATGGGAAAAGCGAGGTTCAGAAAGTTTAAGTAACTTGCCAACAAAGCTGTAATTCAAATCCAAATTTATCTTGTTAATTTCATTATAGCACCCTGGGCTGTCAATAATGTATAAAGAAGATGAGATAGATTCCACTGGTCAGTCTCACAAACAACTTGCTTCAGACTTATTATTAACACACTCTTAGATCGTCACAGCCTGGTGCACATACCCTGTCTTACAAAGAGGCCCCAGATAAGAAAATGACTGGTTGTACATAATTTCTGGGATATAGTATAATGTACACCACTGTGGTACTCTTTTACAAAAACTGTGACTTACCAAAGATTCCAACGCAATGACTGTTGGATTAATAAACAATTTATCAATTGTTTAAGGAATATTTGCCTATTCAATTAGATTTTCATTGTCTTGTAAGTGTCTTCCTCTGTCTGGAATATAAATATGTTATGATTCTCATTATGCTCAGCAGCTTGGGTTGTGTGGATTATTTCCTATCACATCCTTAATGACTAGGTTTCAGGAAGTGTGTCTTACTAATGAAATGCACATAAATAATGTTCTGTGTGATGGAACTGAAAAGGTCATCTTCTTTTTCTTCCTCCAAATGAATAGCAAATCATCAATTCTTGGGATTTAGTCTTATGTTTTAATTTGTTTGTTTGCATTGGTTGTTGGTTTTAATTAGTTTATTTATACTGATCTGAATTCTGCCCTTGGAATACACACATAACATTTTAGGTCCACTAACAGTGTGAGATAATTTTTCTATGATTCAAATGCTTTTTCTGGTTTTTGGTTTGTTTGTTTGTGATCTGTAGCAAACATCTGTAAAACAAAAAGAAAGGTTGCTGCTGTAGATATTTAGTCTATGACTCTGGAATTCATGAATGCCCAGCTGTGCCCCAATTCATAGTCCTTATCAACTTCCCTTCCTAGGTGATTACAACCAGATTTTTGGCTTTAAAACTTTCCTTTACTGCTGGTCTCTTTAGTACATATTGAGTCTACCCTCTAACTGAAATGCAATGACCAACCAACTTCTGAATATCTACATCTGGAGGTTTAATAGACTCCTCAAAATTTATCTTCCTCCCAGGACAACTCATCATTTGTACCCCTCATTCTGTCCCTCTTTATTGCAGTAAGTGGCATTTACTCACGTGAACAGAGTAGAATCATTGGGGATGATCTATTTCTTTTCTTCTCTCACTTTCCACATTCAATGTATTGACAAATCCTATCAACTTCACCACCATATAAATCATGAAAACATCAACTTTTTAACTCCAGTGCTTCTTTCCTTGTCCAGAAAGCCATCATCTCTCTCTTGTAGCACTGCAACAATTATGCAATGGGTTCCTTTGATGTCACTTTTTCCCACTTACAATTCAATATTCAATGTGTTTACAGAATGAATCTTTTGGAATGTAAATTAGAGAATGTCACACACCACCTTCTTCCTGTTTCTCAAACATAAATGCACTTTCCTACTAGGTTCTCTGCCTTTCTTGTTTGCTCTGTCTGCTGTTGTCCCACTCCTTCTGACATGACCACAAATTTTTGCATAGCTTACTCCTCATTGTTCAAATCTCAGATCACATGTCATTTGTTCATAGGAGTCTTCCTTGGCCATCCTATCTAAAATAGCCTTTACTCCTGTGGTATCATCTTCTATAATGTTTCCCTGTTTTATGTCCTAATAATACAAGCTATCCCAAAGTCACCCCTAAAGATGCCATACATAGGGAAAATGGGACATTGCACCTTCATTTTCAAAGTATTTATTATAAAATTTTATAAAATATTTACAAAATATGCTGTACATGTTGGCCACATCTTTGAAAAATTTTGTAATGATTATTTTATAAATAAAGGTACATTTAACTATAATTTTCCATTTTCCCTGAGTATGGTATCTTTAGGGACAACCTGATTACTAAAATTATTTCATTTGGTTACATGCTTGTTATCTATTTTACATACTGGAATGTGGTTTCCATGACAATAGTGCTTATCAATATCTGGCTTTTCTCCCTTTCCAAGCATATAGACAACTGCCTTTCTAAGGCCTTTTGGAAGTTTGAGGGGCTAAGTGATGAGTTTTGGACTATGAAATGTGAGTGAGAATGTGAAATGTCACCCCTAGGCTGAGGCAATGAAAAGTTTACCTGTAGTGTTCAAGTTAATTTTCTCCTAATTCAAGAACTAGAAAAGCTAAATGTTACAGATCATTCAACTATACGATAATGAACCTGCATAACCTGGATCCCTAAGTGACTGGATGGAGCAGATGCCGTGCCTATCCTTGTTGGAAGTATACCTATGTTTGGTCTCTGAGATGTTGTGGTTACCTAACCTATTCTAATTAATACAGAAAGAATCCACTTGGAATTCTATTTTATTTTTATTTCTTATTTTACATTCAGTATCCAGAATAGTGTTTAAGACAAAATAGGCAGGAAGTTTTAATAAATGAATGAATCCATTCTGCCTTTTTTTCCTGCCTACAATTGATAGCTTACTTCTTGAAGTTCACTAGTAACTGGTGACTGAAATTTCCCTGTGGCCTAGGAGACAGGTAATTCTTTTGTGAAATGTCCTCTACTGTATCCTTTTTCTAAAAATTCATCTCTGTTTCACAAAAGAAAGTAAATTCTAAATTATCTGCTATTTTTATAGATGGAAAGAATGGATTAAGATGGTGTAGTAATGGATCAAGGGAGATAAAATTTGGTCTTGTCATAATTTTCCTTATCAGTATTATAATTTTGATTTTCCCATTTTATGAAAGAGGGATTTATTTATCTTCAGATTTTATATCTACTGTGTTCTCCATTATGTACCTTTTCTTTTCTTGATTCTTCATTTCTCCCATTCTCCCTACCTTTCCATTTTGACCTGGGATTTCTTATCTTCAATTATTTTCATACTTTAGTGTAAATCAATATGGTCCCTCTGGAGGCAGATGTTCCCTGGTTATTGGCTCCAGGGCCAAGAATGAACATTGGTGCTTAGAAAATGAGGGAGCGATCACAAATAGAAAATAGTTGTTATCACATACATAGTAAATGTTCTGCAGTAAGCAGAACAAAGGCAAATGAACTAGAGGGACAATGGAAGCATGCAACTCAAAGAACTAGTAAGATGGGCCCCCTCCATAAGTGGAGAAGAGACCCTGAAGTTTGAACACACACTGACTTTTATAGGCTAACTAAAGTAAGTTAGTTTGTCCCTGTGGGAAAAAATCCTCATGGCCCTGACATGAGTACAGCCATTTTGGGAGGCAGCTTATGGGAAAAGGCAGGCCAGAAACCAAATTGCCTGATAACAACAAACCCCCTAGAATGCTTCAAGGGTGGTGTTCCTGGGAAACAACAGAACAGTAACTTTTTCTCTGGCTCCAGCTGGTGGCCAGGGAGTAACTCCTACCTCTGAGTACAAAAATTAGTTCCCCAACTTTTTCTCTGGCTCCGGCTGGTGGCCGGGGAGTAACTCCTACCTCTGAGTACAAAAAATTAGTTCTTCTGCAGAACGGTTGATTGCCTCTGGGAACCCCACTCTCACCATCAACACTACTGATAAGGGATAATAAAAGCCCCTTGAAACTGTGTGAAAGCTGAGATGACTTCTGGTCAGACTCCACTCTGCTTTTTCTTCCCTTTTCTAATAAAGCCTACCCAATCCCTGAACTAGTCTCCTCTCCTTTTTATAGACCCTTCCCTCCCTCTCTACCCCTGGTCCCCTCAGTCCGGCCTTTCCCCTGCAGGATTGGATATTGCCTCCTCTCTCCTTTTGGGTCAATGACAGGTTGGGATTGCATAACAAACTTTTTAAGGTGTCTGCCTCCTCAACTCTTTTAAAGAGCCCATAAGGGTTGAAATTTGCAATGCAGCTAGTGTTTCGGACAATTACTTTAGGTGTGAAACCATTTCTGTTCTTTTTCTTTCAGTAAAATTATGTAGAGCTTTTTTTTCTTGTGTGTGGGGGGATGGTGGTGATATTTGAAGAATATATCATGCCTTTTTTAGATCATATTACCTTCCAAATTATATTGAATTTAGGTTAAAATTATATTTCATTTTCTATGCCATCATTAACTAAAGGATTAAAAGAGAATTTAGAACACTAGAAAAAACAAATCACTGTAGTATTAACATATTTCCACAAATTGCCTAGGCACAATGGTTTATGTCTATATTCCCAGTACGTTGGGAGACTGAGGCAGGAGAATCACTTGAGGCTAGGAATTTGAGAGCAGCTTGGACAACATAGCAAATTCCTCTCTATATAAAAAATGGAAAAGTAAAAACATTAACTGGGTGTGGTGGAATACAGCAATAGTTGGGAGAATTCTTTCAGCTCAGGTTTTCAAGGTTACAGTGAGTTATGATGGTTCCAATGTACTTTCACCTGGGATAGAGCAAAACTCTATCTCTAAAATACAAATAAATTAAAATAAAATAATATAATGAAAGATAAAATACAATTTTTTTCACAAATAAGTCATAACATAAAAGACTGTCAGGGTTCCATCCCGAGAGTAGTGTCCACAGAGACCTATGGAAATTGGCAGTGATCGACTGTAAAAATATGGAGTTAAAAGTGGTGGTAAGGAAAGACACCAGACATAGATTACAGTTAAAAGCGGGAGCTCAGGGGTCCATTGCCCATCATGGGATTCTGGCAATGGCACCAAGTGTTTGCTCCACTTTGATTTTATTGAAGTCTATTTGCCCAGAGGGTAAGATTCTGGAGGGAACAAAGATGCCATCAGTTTCTCTGTCTGAGCATTCCAGCTCCTATTGTCATTATTATTAACCTTAGATGTGGCCTTCAGGAATCTGAAATCTGAGCCTTGTATTGGAACAACCTCCTGCTTGAGGTCACACACACAGATTTCTAGGGAGGTGTTAAGCTCCACTAGTTCTCTGTGGAGTAAAATGCCACCAGCGTTAATCTCCTCTAAGAGATGGATGGGAAGGAGGCATTTTCCTCCCATCACCACCACTGAGGATTTTCCTCTGCTATAAAGGATATAAGCTCTTCTGCTCATATTTCAGAGCTTGAGCTACTCCCTTTGTCTCTGCCCTAGGCAAATGTAAATCTCCACAATAGGTATCTGCTTTGCCTGTTTAATGGGCAGAAATGCCTTAGAAGATGTATCTTTTTTTAGGACTTGTCATAGACTTTTCTATGGTCATTACTCTACTCAGAGTGTTCACAGACCCAGCAGGGTGTTTGTAAGCTGTATATCCCCAACAGGCTAGAATTTCATAAAAGGCAAGAATCTTGCTAGCAATGGCTAGCTTAAATGTAAACTAGCTGACTTTTCTTTGTTCTGACTTACTTTTTAGTTTTCCTCTTTTTCTGGGGGTGCTTTCCTTTGCCAAGAATGCCTATTTGGTGCCTATTCTCCCAGCAAAAGACAGTATGAAAAATAAGGTTTGACCTTCACTGTGCTTTAATTATTTATTTCCATGTGTCTGTAGCATTCATTTAATACTAAAAGAAATACTGAAGAATTAAAAACATGTTAATGCCATCAAGTTCATTGGTGTGCAATCCTGATAAAGGCTAAGATCTGCTTTAATCTGTTTTGTTCTTGAAATGTATTGATAAAGTCCCAGAAAATTTAAAGAAAGAAACTCTAGAGAGTTCATTTGGGGTTTTTCCCATAATTGGAACCACATCTAGCTTTTTTTTTTTTCACCTAAAATCAGTAGATTTATGTGAATAATTTTTGTCTTAACTTCTCTTTTTGAGAAGGAAATTCTCACTTTTTTTCTCTCAGACACTTGCATTGAATGTTGAAAGTTTTAAAAAGAGATACAGAAGACAGATAATTTATTTTTTCTTTTCATCAGGTGAAGTTTTTTCCTCAAATGTGTGTGTTTTTCAGTCTAGTTCAATTATTTATACATTAAATATTTCTCCAGTGTCTCAAAGATACTTCTTCTCAGACACATATATAAAGTGATTACAATTAAATTGTTTATAAATGTTAAATAATGAAGCATGAATTATATTCTTGCCTTTGCATTTTGATTGCTAATGATGACTGCTCTGGATGTAAGTATATGTGTGGGGGGGGTAATTTTTAAACAAGTGCTGGAAATAATTTAGTTTTATTTGTAGTTAGGATTCTATGAATATACTGTAAAATATAATAATCCATATTTTTTCATATATTCAGTCACTTACATAGAGTCCTCAACATTGCTCAAGGGAAAACATAAGTGATCATATAATGAGGCAAATGTTACAAATTAAGGTCTTGACTATATTTACAATCTTTGGTTATATAAAGACTGGAGGAACCCTGGTTCTAGTGAGGTTCCTCTTCTATATACATTTTTTTTTAATTAGAAAGAAGCAAAATAAGAGTAAAGGAAAATAGGAATAAGTATCCATCTAACATAAGACTGTAGACTTTTTCTTACTTCTTTGTTATTTTACATATTTTTCTTATATCCATCAAAAATCTCATTTAGTTTCAATTCCTGGGAAGTCAGTTCATGTTCTTTTATTGGTCATGTACTATCTCAGTCAACTCCTTTCCAACTTTGACTACCGGAATGAATTTGCAGCAAGAGCATATGGATGATTAGTGCCAAAGAATTAAAAATTAAAAATCTTGTAAAAATAATTCATATGCAGTACCCACCCTTTGAATTAATGATCTGACAGAAGGTCAGTCTTTATAAACACACAGGAATGAACTACTTTCTGGGATTCAATGTGTAAATTAGAAAGCCAAGCATAGATTCTTTTCACAAGATACATCTTAAAATACTGCTTGTAAAAAGTATTTTTGTTGATTTTTTTCCCCAGTAGTCCCTAAAGAAGCCAGCTGTTTTTGCTATTAGAAAAAAAAAATAAGTTATGTGACAGTACAAATTTCTTATCATGTTGTTTTTAATTCATCTCTGTATTATTTTCTAACAGCTATGACTGCTGTCATCTGTATCCATAAATATCACTTGAATTCTAAATTTCCATTTTCTGACTTTGTTCATGATTTTTCCTCTTCCTTGAATTCTTCCTCCTCACTTGTATTTTCTTTCCAATAATCCTTCATTGGGTTTAGAAATCCCAAATGAGGATCTCAAATGGAGATATGTAAAAATACTTTAGTCTGCATCATTTTCTTTCTTCACATGCTATGGTACATTTTATGCCCAATTTATTTTTCCTTTCAATAAGTATATATTAAATTGCAAAAATTACACCATACTTTGGGAATATAACACGTCATAAGGCTCAATCCCTGCCTTCAATAATCTCACAGTCTAATGGCGCAAAATAATGTACCATGAACTATCTGAACTATACGAAAGTTTCTTTATGTTAAATACTTTTTTCTGTTTTATTCATTGTGATATCCATTGTATTGTAACTCTGGGGAGCAGAAGTAATGAATAAAATAGTGTGATAATATAAGTGAAATAATAGAGATATTTATGGAAAAAGGGACTCAGATGAGAATGTAGGGGCTAATAAAGGCATCTGAAAAAGAAATGTTGACTTTGAATTATGCTTAAATGACAAAGAACAGCTACTAGGAATACAGAGGAAGAAAGATGTCTCAAAAATGACAGAAATGTGGGAAATAATATGGCATCTAGGAGAATTGTGAGGAACTTGATATAAGTCATCCTAACCCTCAAGATAACCTACATTTTTCTTGACAACCCTCCAGATTTCTTTAAGATGGAAAGGATTTTTTGTTTGTTTTAATTTTAAAGCAAACCCAAAGGCTTTGCTTAACTGATGTCAGACATTAAGGAGTACATAGACTAAGCCCTGCTTTAGAAATTGGAACATGCTGCTTATAACACAATATCTCTTTAAAACTCATTATATGGCCTTTAAAATTTGCCTTTTCCTCTCTAAGCCACAATTTCCTCACAAATAAAATGAAAATGTTGCAACAGATACTCACTCAGGTTCCTTTCCATTACAGAACATTCTGTGATCTTTGACTCAACTCCTAAAACATCCGATGTTCAATAGGAGGAATCAGAGAGAAGAAAGTACAAAAGGAAAAAACATTAGAGAAATATCACAGAGATATCAGGAAGACCACACAGTACTGCTCTGTCTGAACAACTGAAGGGAAATGATGGCTATATATCTGGTTATGAACGGTACAATTCTTTTTTGTAAGCAATAGAGTTCAGCTCAGAATACTTGAGTTCTACTACTACATGGTCATTTCCTCTTAGGAAGGATAGAAGCAGCAGAGCCTGTATAAAGGGAAAGGACTTGTGAAGTTAATGGAAAATCAATAACTATAATTATTATGGTACCTAGTAATGTCAGAATGAATGCACTAAGAACTTTAGAGGATGCTAAAGTAGGTGCTTCTGTCTACTTAACTTTATACTACCAATTTGATAGACAAGCACCTTCATTAAAGCAGGGAGGGATACAGATTTGAAAAAAGGAGGCATTTCAGAACTGCTTGAAAATGCTCATTTAGCACCATAAGCAAGCTACCCCCATGGGAGTGGCAAGTCTATGTGTGTAAGAATTTATATGATTTCTTCAGCTCTGTCATAGTTCTGCTATTATGGCAACAGACGTGTATAAGAAAGGATAGACATTTGATCAAAATGAGTGGGAGAGGGCGGCACCTGTGGCTCATTGATAGGGTGCCGGCCCCATATGCAGAAGGTGGCGGGTTCAAATGTGGCCTCCGCTGAACTGCAAAAACAGAAAAATAGCCGGGCGTCGTGGTGGGCGCCTGTAGTCCCAGCTACTCAGAAAGCTGAGGCAAGAGAATCGCCTAAGCCCAGGAGTTGGAGGTTGCTGTGAGCTGTGTGACACCATGGCTCTCTACCGAGGATGATAAAGTGAGACTCTGTCTCTCCAAAAAAAAAAAAAAAAAAAAAAAAAAATGAGTGGGAGAAAAATCCCCACTTTCACAGTGTAATAAATTTGGTGAGTTTTGTAATGAGAAGCTTTCACAGCATCTTAAAAAGAAAATCACATAATGCAATGAGCTCATAGATTGTCCAACGGCTACCAGAAGGATTGTGGAGCCTAGAGACATTGTTTATTCATCTGTATAATGCAGAAAAACCACTGTATGCCAAACATCGTGCTTGGCACTGCAAAGAATGCAAAGATACATGCTACTAAGTGGAAAAAAATAAAACAAAACATAAAAACCCAGGCAGGGAATTGAACTATAGGACTCTATGTAATAGGTGACCTAAAAGCATGTTTTATAGATTCCAAAAGGAAACATTTCAACTTGAAACATTAGGAGAAAAAAGAGAGAGGAAGTGAGGAAGTGGAATTTGAGTCAGTAAAAGTCATGCATATGTTAAAAGCAACAGATACTCATTAAATATCATTTCAAAATCACAGAAAAATAGGAAGAGGAAAATGATATTTTCTGTCATAAAATTACTGCTTAGCATGCTGGTGTATTATCTTTGAGTCCTTTTACACACAAATAAGAGAAAAATGAAATAATATTTTATTTTGTGCATTTTATGCTGATTTCTCTTAAAGCATTCCTTTAAAATCATCTTCCCACATTTCTCCATAGCCTTAATAAACATGGTTTCTTATGAATTCACTGTTGCTATTCCTTGTACTCACTCCTCCATTAGTAGCTGAGGTGTCCTTGAGGGACTGTAAGATAATAAAGAGAAGATAGATACTAATCAGTCTTGAAGAACCCAAGGAAATTTTATTAAATTTATAATTCCAATGGTATAATTTCTAAAATCCCATTAAATGGAGTAAAATATTTCCCCTAACAATACATCATTTTAGTTTCCGTAAATACAATTTCTTTCATCTTTATCAATGCAACTTTACCCCATTATAAAAATCCCCATCCTGCATTATTTAGCAGGGATCATTTAAAAAGACAAGAGAAAAGAAAGTGTTAATTTTCTGTGGGTTTACCATCTGGTGCTTTGATGGCAGTCTGTGGGGCATGAAAATATTGGATACATTTGAGAGCATCCAAGGTACCCAGGATACTGAGGCATTGCATCTACTGTGTCTACAAAGGAATCTCAGAGTCAGCATCCAGATATCTAAATAATAACTATGTCAACTCCTGAATCCAAGATAGCAGTGTAAAGCCTTTGTTGCACCTCTCTTCCCCCAAATCAAGAACCTGCGTATCACACTACACATATATACACACATAGAAATAGCCTCACCTTTGATGAAAACAGCCATTTATAACTTATACAGAGAACAAATGGAAGAGAGGTAAGTGACTTTGCAGAAAATCCAAGCCAAGTGCTTATAAGGGAAGTGCAAATAAGATAATTGATTTCTCCTCTGAGATCCACTTAAGAATTAGGTATTAAAGATTCAGGGATTATTGGTACTAGAGGATAGGAATGAGGCAGGGATTGAAATTAGGAAATAGTTTGAACATTATATAAGAGTGGTTAGGCTCCAAGTCTTCCTTTTCTATCTATCCCTCTAGACTTGATTTTATTTTCCACTAAAAAACTAAATCAGAGAAACTTTTGACTTGGTCTAGCAGGCAGTAGAGGAGGTCAAATTGAGAGCTCCTATTGGGAACTGAATAAAACTGCCTGTGATTAGTAAAACCCATCAGCACTTTTTCCACCATGCAACTCCAGAAAACCAATAGCCAGCCACTTTAATACATATAACGAAAAAGGAAGGAAGTTCCTTCTCTAAAAACATTTGGAAGCTGCTGGTTTAAAGCAAAAAGCTGCTGGCCCTCTAATCACTCTGGAAGGAAACCTCCTTGTTCACAGCACTACTTAATCATACAGAGATTTCAATTCCAGATTTTATCTTTCTAAGCAAACTCATTCTTGTATATTAATGGACAGCCTAATTCCAGAAGGAGATGAAAGTCCTCATGCCTCTTGGTGGATTCTTCCCTTGCCAAGGGTAACATCATGGACTATGTCCTAGCCACTAAGAAGCCATGCTTCCATCTAAGAGCACCAGCTTTATCTCCTGACTTGCAAAGGCATCTTCAGAAACTCTCACTAAAAAACTCACTGACTTCCGCATTACCATTTCTCAAACGAATATATCACAATTCCAATTTGGTAATCTCACAGCAGTGTACACGTATAATTTAGTGATACAGATGTAAATATATGAAAAAAAGGATTAAAAGAATTGTATGTGGTTGCATCTGATGAGTGGAAATAAGTAGGACACAGAGAAAGGAAATTTCTTTTCTAAAGAATCTTTTTGAGCTCTTTCACTTTTAAAAATAATTTACATCCAATATTTTAATATGTGTGTATGTGAGAGAGAGAGATTATGCACAAGACAGTATAATTTCAGGGTAGAAAAGAGAATAACAGTAAATAAGATAATGCTAAGAACCAGTTTAAATAATTTCATGGGCTACTTAAAGTTCCAAAACAAAAGGGAAGGCAGAATGACTGTACCTGATGTTCTTCTTAGAGAAGAAAATCGAAATGTTAGAAATAAACTATTATTGAAGTTAAAATCTACCTAAATTGGATAGCAACAAACATTTAAGATTTGTATTGATTTTACTAGTTTTTGTGTATTATTTTATTATGAAGTTCCAATGAAAATTTAATTAATATGTAAATCTTTTGTTTGTTTGGCCTAAATATTCCTTTCTTATTATAATTAAGAATTTTCCTTACTAGCTTCCCAGCAAAGAGAATTCCAGGACAAAAAGATTGAAATTTCTTGAAACTTGTCAAATTACTTTCTGAAATATTTACAATACTCACATTTATCAGGTAATAACTAATAGGTACTTTCAGAGTAGGAAGATTCTATGATTTTGGGGACTTGCAAATAGCCCATTGTGAATTATCCACACAATGAAAAACAGTAGGAAAAATAATTAGAAAGGTGTATTTGAATCAGTTAAGAAAGACTTACTGAGACATATATTCTTTTCTCTATAGGAAACTTATTTGGAAAAAAAAAAAAGGAAATAATTTAACATGGATTTCCTCATGAATTTCTTTTCCTTTTTTCCCCAAGAAAGTAAAATAATTGAAAAAAATCCATGTCAAAGAATCTTGATAGAAATAAACAGAAATATAAGGTTATTGGTTTCTCAATAGGTACCAAGGTTAAAGCAATACAAAAGTGCTAGAAGGAATATCTACAAATAAAAGTATTTCAAAAAGAGCAAAATAGCCCATCTTTTCAGAGAGGAATATGCAGCAGAAAGGCAGAAAGAGTAATATGTAGAGATCTAAATTAAATGAGGACCCATTAAGCTTTTGAATTTGGGAACCATAAAATATACACTATTAGTGTGGAGTTTACCAGTTTTCTCAGGTAGAATATTAAGGAGATAATTTCTAAGATGCCCTTGATTACATCATTAAATTTTCTTTATATAGAATTCAGTCAAGGTAGAGAAACTGGTAACCTGAGAAAACAGAGCAGGATTATAAAGATAAGAAAATATACAATACAAAATTTGGTTTATTGAAAATAATTTCTACATGGGAGGGGTAGGAGGTAAGAGTTAGTAGAAAATCAGTCCTTGAGCATTCATCAGCACCTACCTATACCTTGGAAGAGATTTCAAATAGCACCTAAGAGCCAGGTGGGGGGTGCAGAGACTTTTTGCTGAGAGAGCTGTTTGCAGCCATAGAGTCAGAAAAGCTCTTCTCCCTCTCAAACTGTCTAGGCCATGCCAGCCAGGCATCTTGCTCATGCAGCTGTCTCAGAGGTTTAGTGTCCTTCCTTCACTGTGCCCAAAAACCTCAAGAAAAGTTTAAAATTAATAGTCAGGCACATAGAAGGACGTATAAAATACATTTTTTCAAGTACCACTGCAATATCTCTGGTCCCTTTATTTGGTCCTTTTGTGCCATAATCACATTCTTTTATGATCTGCTTTGGTGATAAAAAAATAAAGTGTAGAATGCTTTGGAAATTTAAAAACTTGATTTTCCTCTATGTCATGAAAACCACTGAAATATATTTTCACTTGAAAACTAGAAGCATCTGGGTGGGAAATGGACAGTTTACTTCATTCTAATTGCCATATAATAAAATGTGGCAATTTTAACTGTAGAGCATGATGTGTTTTAACAAATGTAAATACCCATATAAACACTATACTAGAGAAGATACAGGTCACCTTCATAACCCCAGAAAGTTTTGCTCTGAATCTTTTCAATCACTTCCTCTCCCTGCCTTTCTTCTACTCTGAGGCAAACATTTCTCTGATTTCTCTCACAATGTCAGAAATTGCTACTTCTAGAAAATCATGTAAATGAAACTATGTAGAATGTGATTACACACACACACACACGGTTTCTTTCACTCGACATATTTTTCTTCCTCTTTTTTTTTTTAACAAGTGAACAGTTTATTAAGAATTAAACAAAGGTATGATGTGATACAGTACCAGCAAGACACTCAAGATAGGTATAATAGTACTACTCACACAAAACTTAAATTTTATTTTATTTTCATTTCTATTTTTAAAGAATTATTCATTGTTTTTGTTTTCATTCTGTTTTATTTCTGAGAACAAGTTGACTATCCCCTTATCTAAAGTACCTGGGACAAGAAGTACTTCAAATTTTGGATTTTTTTTTTCAGACTTTGAAATATTTGCATATACTTAATGTCTTGATGGTAGACCCAAGTCTAAACACAAAATTAATTCATGTTTCATATATACCTTGTACATATAACTTAAAGCTATTTTTATTTGTGTAAATTTATGGGATATAAATGTAATTTGTTACATGCATAGATTACATAGTGGTGAATTTAGGGTTTTTAAGATATCCATCATCTGAACAATGCACATTGTATAAATTAATTTTTTATCATCCAATACATTCCCATTTGTCACCTGACTGTGTCATCATTGTCTATCATTCCACCCTCTGCATCGTGTGTATACATTATTTATCCCCTATTTCTGAATGATAATATTTAGTATTTGTCTTTTATGCCTGACTTATTTCATTTAAGATGATAGTTACCAGTTCCATCCATACTGCCAAAAAAGACATGAATTCATTTTTTATGGCTAAATAATATTGCATTGTGTATATATAACACATGTACTTTATCAAATCATCTATTGATGGTATTTAGGTTTATTCCATATCTTTGCTATTGTGAATTATGCTGCAAAAAAAAAAAAGATCTGCAGGTATCCTTTTGAAATAAGGATTTTTTTTTTTTTCTGTTGGGATTGCTGGATTAAAAGGTAGTTCTATCTGTAGTTTGCTGTGACATTTGCTGGTCTGGTGTTCACAGTCTTGTATACCTCCTTGCTTGGCTGACCCTAACCTCCCCTTTTTAGTCAGTCCACCACCATCTCAGGCTAAGGGGTACCACCTGGAGGCCCAGATTTGGGACCCATCCCAGTATAAGCTTAGAAGAAAGCAGACTGTGGCCCAATAGGCCCCACCCTGTGAAGTCCTGAAAGGCAGCTTTGAATGGGATGTATCCCTTCAGCTATAGGATAAAATGGTGGCACATCTAACTGATATTTGTGAGACTTCTGCTTGCAGCTCTGTCTGCCTGCTAACTGGCTGGTTCTGATCCCAACTTCTCTGATATGTGGTGGTATAAGGAGTAGTTGGTTGGAGAAGTTCCTACATTTCCCCCTAGGAAAACTGTATAACTTGGATAGGGCAAAAAGACTCAGCCTGGTGTCTTAGTACAGCAATGTTCAATCCTCACTCCCATGAATAGCTCTGTGAGTCTAGAAGGCTAGCCCTGGTTCTTCTACCAGAAGTGGCCCCAAGTGCCAAGAAAAGTAACATCTGAGCTTTCCTAAAGCCTTTCAACTCCACACATTCTAGCCATAACTGCCTTGCTCCTCTACCTACCTCAATGGTAGTAGAGATCAAGAATCCCCCAGGGTCTCTCCTAAAGCTTGGAGCACTCAAGTACTCTCCTGGGGGACCAGAATCTACCTTAGACAGAAAAGAACATCTCAACAGCAAGCTCACTCACACAAATATCAACCAAAAGACAGGGAGAATAATGATACACCCCAACAAAGTGTCTCACTACTACAAACCAGTTGTGGCTATTCTGTGTGTACAAGTACCATCTACCATTACAGAGATCTGGGATTGATCTACCTTTAGAGTCTTAGAGACAGGCCCATAAGTCATCTCTATTAGCCTGAGCTATTAAGTAACAGATAAGATGAGCCTTGGCTCAGGGGGTAGGGCACCGGCCCCATATACTGAGGGTGGCAGTTTCAAACCCAGCCCTGGCCAAACTGCAACAAAATATAGCCGGGCATTGTGGTGGGCACCTGTAGTCCCAGCTACTTGGGAGGCTGAGGCAAGAGAATCGCCTAAGCCCAGGAGTTGGAGGTTGCTGTGAGCTGTGATGCCATGAGCAATAAAGTGAGACTCTGTGTCCACAAAAAAAAAAAAAGAAAGAAAGAAAGAAAGAAAGAAAGAAAGAAAGAAAGAAAGAAAGAAAGAAAAATAACCAGTGAAAAATCTCCAGAAATATGGAAAATTAAAGTGAAATTCAACCCCTAAAGAAAATAATGACTCATTACCAATAGCTACCAACTTAAATGAAAAAGTTAAAATAACATGAAGAATTTTGAACATAGGTTGTATAGAAGATTATGGAAATAGAGAAGAAAATGGAAACCCATCATAAGGAAGCTGAAAATAATGCAGAAAATGAATGAAAATTTTCTAAAGACATCAAAACATTATAGAAAAACAAAATGGAACTTCTAGTTCTGAAAAATTAATTCAAGGAATTACAATGCACAGTATAAAGCCTTAAGATCAGGCTTGATCAGGCAGAAGAAAGAATCTCAGAACTTGAAGACAATACCTTTATGCTAAATAAGTCAGTCAAAGAAAAAGAACAGCAAAAGAAAAAAAAAATGAACAAAGCCTACAAGAAATGTCTTATGATAAAAACAGCAGGCAATGGACAAGTGAAAACCTATTAGACTAATTATGGACTTCTCAACTGAAATGCTACAAGCCAGAAGGGATTAGAGACCATTATTTGTTCTTCTAAAATAGAGTAAGAGCCAGCCTAGAATCTTGTATCCTGCAAAACTAAGTTTCCTATATGAGGGAAACTTTCACAGACAAGCAATTGCTGAAGGCATTTGTGAAGACCAGACCTACCATGCAGGAAGTACTAAGATCTGCATTACACATAGAATAGTTCAACAGTTACCCGTTAATGTAAAATTGCCTGAATTAAATCAGAGCTCAGACACTGCAATGGATAAGGGTTGACCCAATAAGAAGAACAAAAATCCACCAACTTATCTATCCTTTGAATAAATGTGAATGACATGAATTTGGCACTGAAGAGACATAAACTGGCTGAATGGATAAAAAAAAAAAAAAAAAAAAAACATAAACCACGTGTCTGCCCTCTCCAGGAAACATATCTCACCCACAAGGACTCATTTAGACTTAAAGTGAAAGGATGAAAAACAGTATTCCATGCAAATAGAAATGATAAGAAAGCTGGTATGAGCACTCTCATGTCAGACAATATAGACTTTACATCAACAAATGTAAAGAAAGATAAAGATGGTCACTATATAATGATGAAAGCAAAAATCCAATAAGAGGACATAAAAATCATTAACATTTATGCATTCAACACAAGAGCACCCAAATTCTTAAAGCAAACTTTACTAGAATTAAACAAAATGATAAACAGCAGCACAATTATTTTGGGAACTTCAAAACCTCACTAATAAAACTAGACAGATCCTCCAAATAGAAAATATACAAAGAAACATTATCCAAGCAGAACTCTAGAACAAATGGACCTACAAATATTTACAGAACATTCTACCCTCAAATGACAGAATATATGATCTTCTCATCACCACATGGAACATTCTACAAGATTGGTCACATCCTAGGCCACGAAACATCTCTCAACAAATATAAAAATTAGAAATTCTGCCCATATCTTCTAAGACTACAGTGAAATAAAACTGGCAATCAATTCAAACAGAACCATTCATTCCTACACAAAGTCATGCCAAACTAAACAAACAATGAAATGATCAATGAAAAGAGAAAGATAAAAATTGAAAGATACTTTGAACAAAATGACAATGGAGACAAAAATTATCAAATCTTTAGAAAACAGCAAAATTTACCCTGAGAGGAAAATGCATAGCCTTAAATGCTCACATCCAAAGGACAGAAAGATCCCAAATCCACAATCTCATGAATCATATCAAGGAACTGGATAATAAAAAGCAAACCAATCCCAAAGCCAGAAGAAGAAAGAACAGAGAACTAAATAAAATTGAGAACAAAAGAACTATACAGAAGAATGATGGAACAAAAAGTTGGTTCTTTGAAAAGATAAAATCAACAAGTCTCTTGCTAGATTAATTAGAAAAAGAAAGGACTCTAATAAGCTCAATTGAAAATGAAACAGGAGAAGTCACAACAGAGATCACAGAAATACAAAACATCATCTCAGAATACTATAAAAATATCTGTGCACACAAACTTGAAAATGTGGAGGAAATGGATAAATTCTTTGAAACACACAACCTTCTGAGGCTCAGTCAGGAAGAAATGTACTTCCCGAGCAGACCAATATAAAACACTGAAATTGAAACAGTAATAAAAAATCTTCCAATTAAAAACGTCCCAGACCAGACAGTTTTACACTTGAATTTTACCCAACCTACAAAGAATTTATTTCTATATTTCAGAAGTTATACCATTACACAGAGAAGAAAGGAATCCTCCTCAACACATTCTATAAAGCCCATATTAACTTGATATCAAAACTAGAAAAGGACACAACTGCAAAGAAAACTATAGACCCATATCCCTTATGAATATAGATATAAAAATTCTCACAAAAATTTTAGCAAACTGACTTTAGCACCACAGAAGAAAAATAATTCACTACAACCAAATAGGCTTCAACCCAGAGATGCAAGGATGGTTCACATGCACAAATTTATAAATGTAATTCACCACATAAATAGATGTAGACCTAAACTAGATATTGTAAAGGGAACATTTAATTCATTTATGTTCCAGGTTAGTACTGATAAGTGAGGTTTTGTTCCTCCTGTCTTATTATTAATTATTTTTTAGTTCTGTAATAAACTTTTTATTTCTTTCTTTTCATCCTTTTGTGGTGGTGTGGAATTCTGTCATGTTGCTATTTTATTCCTTTCTCTTCCTCCTTTGTGTAATTGTTTCACAAGAACAGTGAGTTTTATATTTTTGTGTGTTTTTATGGTGGTGAATATCATCCTTTCACCTTCCTGTTTAAGGACTACTTTCAATCTTTCTTGTAGGGCCATTCAGTGACAAATTTGCTCAGCATTTGCTTATCTGGGAAAGCTTTTATTTACCATTCACTTGTGAAGCTAAATGTTACTAAATATAAAATTCTTGGCTGGCAGCTTTTTTTTTTTTTTTTTTTTTCCATTTAGCACTTTTAAAATGACATTCTTTTTCCTTCTGGCTAGTAATGTTTCTGCTGAGAAGTCTGTTGTTAGTATGATAGGGTTTCCTTTATGTTACTACATGCATTTCTCTTGCAAATTTAAATTGTTTTTCCCCTCACTTTGATTTTACACAGTATAATGAAACTATATCATAGTGTAATCTTTTTGCAATGTATTTTTCTGAGTATTATGGGTGCCCCTGTATCTGAATGTCTAAATTACTTGCTAGATTTCAGATATTTCCATCAATTATTTCCTTAGATAGATTTTCTAAACTTTTGATATTTCTTCCCCTTCAGGAATACCAATAATTTGTAAGCTCAGTCACTTGAGGTACTCCCAAATGTCTCAAAGTCTTGTTCATTCTTCTTTACTCTTTTTTAATGACCTGTCTTCAAGTTCTGAGTTTCTTTCTTCTACTTATTGTGTCTAATTTTGAAGCTTTGGAATTTAATTAGGAATTCCTTTAATGAATGTTTCAGATCCAGAATTTCTGTTTTTCTTAAAGATATTTGTCTTCTAAGTAAATTTCTCATTCATATCCAAAATTGATCTTCTGATTTGTTTGTGTTGGTTGGAATATTTCTCTTGTATCTCTTTCAGCTTCTTTAAAATCAGTATTTAGAATACTTTATCTGGCATTGTAGATATTTCTTATTGGTTATAATTTAGTGCTAGAGAATTATTGTGTTCCTTTGAGGGTGTCATGGTATTTTGCTTTATTCATGGTTTCTGTTGTATTTATTAACCATTGACAAAGAGGTGTTGAAGTGGCTAGATATTCACAATTTTACTTTCCTATTCTTTGTATTATTGTTGTCAGTCTCTGAAGTGTTCACTATTTCCATGTCCTTACCAGGGCTATGTGGGGATCTTTCCAGATCTTCACTGTGAGAACCTGCTAAGATTCCTAAAGAGAAAGTCTGCCACGTGGTGATCCCTTCCTCAGCCTGCAAGCAACAGTTTTTCACTCATAAAATAATCTATACTCAGCTTCCAGCAATTTGTCAAATTGTTTTTTCATACTTCATGATTTAGCAACTTCTCCAGGTAAGTAGATCTTAAATGAAAATCCTTTTTATATCTTACATATATTTTCCTTGTCTAGTCCTTTCCTTGTCATTCCCTCTTATAAATCCAAAATTTCATCTGGCATAGTTTTCCTTAAGTGTTAGAAATTTTTACTATTGTTAATCATTTGATGTAGTGTAAATCAGCTTGGCATGAATTCTTTGGTTTATCTGAGTCTTATTTTTTATTCATGTTTAAAGCTTTTTTCTTTTTGGACATAAAATCTCACATGAAAGTTTTGTACATAATATGTACTTTTTCAAGGTCCTTTTAAAATTTTCTCTTTATTATTGATTTTTAGAAATTTTATTTTTAAAAAAACCCTTTTTTTTACATTGTTTCTTTGTGTTTGTTCTACTTGGGGTCTATTGAATGTCTTGAATTAGTACTTTTCATTAAATTTGAAATTTTGTATTATTTCTTCTAGTATTGTTTTTCATCCTTCTCTCTTTCTGGGACTCTGATTACATGTATGCTGAACCTCTGAATATTGTTACACAAGTATTAAGGCTCTAGTCACTTTTTTTTTTTGTCTGTTTTGCCATGTGTTTCAGTTTTTATAATTTCTATTAGTACATCTTTAAGTTTATTGACATTTTCTTTATTAGATTCTATTATTCCATCCAATTAATTTTGTTTTAGATATTGTACTTTTAACACTTTTTATGAAGGCTTCCATTTCTCTCATCCTTTTGTCCTTGAACATGGTTTTAGTAGCTCTTTTAAAAATGTTTTCTCTGGGGTGGTGCCTGTGACTCAGTGTGGTGAGGGTGCTGGCCCCATATACTGAGGGTGGCGAGTTCAAACTCAGTCCCGGCCAAACTGCAACAGAAAAATAGCCAGGCCTTGTGGCAGGCACCTGTAGTCCCAGCTATGTGGGAGGCTGAGGCAAGAGAATCGCCTAAGCCCAGGAGTTGGAGGTTGCTGTGAGATGTGATGCCACAGCACTCTACCAAGGGCAACAAAGTGAGACTCCTTCTCTGAAAAAAAACAAACAATGTATGTTTCTGACATGTCTGCCTCTATTTCTTTTGACTGCTCTGTTCTTGATTTATTTTGATTACAGGTCACATTTTTCTACTTGCCTTTACCAAGAATTTTTGACTCGATCTCGCATATTGTGAGTATTTCATTGTTAAGTGATTAATTATATCTTTTTTAAAAATTAGGCTTTGTTCTAACATTTAATTATTAGATTATTAAATTATGTATCAGTGAAATTTTTAAGCTATCAACTTGATTCTTTCAATTGTTTTTTTTTTTTATTTAGTTGTGGTGGTCCTACAAATGATTTTAATGCATTACTAGTTTAGTACTACTACTAAAGCAGGATTTTCCTGAGAATTCTACTTTGTGTCCTTCATGTTATAAGAGGGACTTTATCTAACAAATGTAATCAATGTAACCCGGTTCTTTGTACTCTCAATGAATCCCCAACAATAAATTAAAAAAAAAAAAAAAAAAAAGGAAGATGATATTGATCAGTTGGAAATCAGTTTCTTATATCCTTGTGTGAGTTCTGGAAGTTGTTTAGCTTATTGCTTCTTGGCCTCATTGAGTTTTAACCTATGCACACATGGGATAGAATTCATCATAACTTAAAGGGAATATTGGCTAGTTTTCTGGACCTCTTTCTCCATTTTGCATCCTCACATTAGTTACTCTGAAATTCCAACCACCTTATCCTCCCTGAACTGTGATCTTTCACCCCTCAACTTAGCGTGTTTTCAAGCAGGAAGCTGGGATGATTATAGATAAAACTCACCTTGTTTTTCTCTTTCTCTACGATGATTGTCTTTCAGGGATCACATTTCTGTAATGATTATTGCTCTTTCTGAAAATGGTTGCCTAAATATTTTGTCTGGCTTTTTGTAATTGCTTACAAGAATAGGGCAACAGTAGTCCCAGTTATTTTGCCACACTCAATATAAAAAGTAATGTAGTTAATGTTCTTGTCTGCTAATTCTAAAATCTGAGCCATTTCTCTGTCTACTTCTGTTGACTACTTTTTGGTACACTATTGGTTATTATGTTTCCCTGTGTATTTTGATGTCTAGAAGTTATTTATTTTATAATAACTAGTTTAAGTGTTGTGTTGAAGAGACTAAATAGTGTTGTAAATGTCTAAATTGTATAATTTTGTTTTAGTAGCCTTTGAATTCATTAGAAAGCTTGAAAACCATTTATATCTCTGAATTGAACACCAAATTGTCTCTCTCCGTCAGCAAGCAGCATCTGAAATCTCTGCTCTGATCTTTCTTTCTCTCTTTAGAGATGTTTTTCCTCCTAAACGGTGTGGAGTCTGTGTGTGAAAAATTCAAATTTCAGTCACAAATTTATGTGCAAGTTTATGTGAGTATTTATACTCATACTTATGAGTATACTCATGAATAGTATACTCATACTTCTTTTCCATGAATAATTTTCCTCAAATTCTAAGTTTTTGAGGCAACCCTAAACTCCAACATCTGCCTGACCAGTCCAGAGAACTGCAGCTTTCTTCCCGATCTGTTTCCTTCACACTGTGACTAGAATTTTCCTTACAGGATCTCACCATGCATGGTTTCCTAATTGAAGGACTTATATTTTTGCCTATATTTTCCTAGCTTTGGTTGCTCCTTAAGGCCTTTAAGCATGATTTTACAAATATTGTCCTGAGCTTATACTTTTCTTTAGTGGGAAGATTGATATTACACATACACAACCCATATAAGCTACTTTATCATTACTGGAAGGGATAGAAGGGTAAAGTTTTTACTTAGTTATTACTGGGGTCAATTGGACTATATCAGATATATAAATATACATTACATTGCTCATTTTCTTTTCAAACATGTAAGATTCCTGACATCTAAGATAACACAGGACTTCGCTCAAGTATCTGGTTAGGTATTTTGGCTATGACTATACTTTAGAATATAACAAATTAGTAATTAGATTTCATTTATTAAGACGAATTTGAGAGATCAATTTATTAGAATGTGATGAGTAGTTCTCAAGTTAAGATAAAGGTGAATTGGACCAATACCTTCAATAAATTTATTATTTTTATTTAGTTCTTAAGGCCTGAGAATACTCCTAGGTCACTGCTGAACACACATGTTTTCTAACTTCCTCCCTTTCATTCATTCATTCATATCATTAATATGTTTATGATACACTATTTACTGATTTAGATGCTGTGGATTAGCTGAGTAAATCCAAGACATACACTGGAGCTGTGGTCCCCAAGTCCTGGGCCATAGATTGGTACTGATCCCTGCCCCATTAAGAACCAGACTACACACCCAAAGGTGAGCAGTGGGCGAGTGAAAATTCATCTGTATTTATATCTCACTTGCATCGCCACCTGCACTTGGCCTCTCAGATCAGCAGTGGCATTAGATTCTCACAGAAACACCAACCCTACTATAAAAGGCACATGTGAGGGTCAGGTTGCGTGCTCCTTAATGAGAAACTAGTGCCTGATGATCTGAGGTGGAACTGAGGTGGTGAGGCTAGGACTGGAGAGTAGCTATACATACAGATTATTATTAGCAGAGAGGTTAAACTGCACAGAGACCATAATAAAGCAACTGCATGCAGACTTGTATCAAAGCCATCCCTCACTCCAGTCTATGGAAAAATTGTCTTTCATGAAACTAGTCCCTAGTACCAAAAATGTTAGGGACCACTGCACTAAAGTATACACTATAGTGGGAGAGGAAGATGAAAAATAAATTAAGCCAATAAATATGGCTTAATAAATATGGCTTTCACTCAAACACCTCCCATTAGGCACCACAGAGTGAAGCAGAGTAAGGACCTAGAGAGTGATAGGTGCTATTTTAACTAGAGTAGACAAAGATGATCTCTCTGGGGAGATGATATTTAAACAGAGGTCTGCCTGGGTAGACAATGGCTTTGAGGATGGATTGTAATTGGCATGCTCCAAAAATAAAGTGAAGGTCAGAATAAAATGAGGCAGAATAAAGAAGATAGTGGTAGAAAGTATTGAAGTAGGAGAGACTAGATTATGCCAGCCATGAGAAGAAATTTAGTTCTTAATAAGAATAATATGAAGTCATAGAACATTAAAAGCATGAGAGCGATATGATGTGACTCATATTCTTGGTAGACTATTGTGTTTGCTGTGTGAAAAACAGACTATCTATAAACAGCATGAAATACAAAGATTATTTTCTTTAGGAAGCTACTACAGTGGTGACATAGTTTAGATATTTATCCTCTCCAATTTTTATGTTGAAATTTTATCCCCAATGTTAGAAGTGGTGCCTAATGGGAAGTGTTTGAGTCACAAAGCACTTGATGCTGCCCTTGTGATAATGAATGAGTTCTAGCTCTGCTGGTTTTCAGGAGACCTGATTGTTATAAAGAACCTGACACCTTCTCCCTGCCCACATTCTCTTCCTCTCTCATCATGTGATAGGCTGGACTCACCTTTGCATTCCACCATGAATGGAAGCTTTCAGAGCCCTCACTAGAAGCAGATACTGACACCATGCTTGTACAGCCTGCAGAACTATATAAACATCCTATATTATAAATCATCCAGCCTGAGGTATTCCTTTACAGCAATGCAAAACAGACTAGGAGACTATCTAAAAAGTGACAGTGGCTTTAACCAAAATAAAGTGATGAAAGTAAGTTATGGTTTCTCCCCCAAACAATATGCTTGCTTCAAAGGAATGTTTTCTTTAGTTTTTATGATATCAAGAGAATCAAGTCAATATATACCCTCTGTTAAAAGCACCAGGGGTCTGAATGGCAAAAGAGGAATATGAAACTCATAGAAAATAAAATTGCTTGACATTCATAGGACTTTTAAGTAAGACTGTAGTTGAAATAAAATGGGGGTAGGGAAATAGAAGACTATTATTAAAGATATATACCATTCATTTGAAAGCTAATCACATGTAATGAGGAACATATGAAGGTTGTTCTAACATAGCAGCTGTGGTTTAGTGAAACAAAAAAGTCCTCTAGTGCTATAAAAATAGCTATTAAGAATCCATATGGATACTTTAATTTTTCAACTGTTCATTGTTGAACATCTGGTAGAAGCTTTATTCTGAGAGGGCTGAATATAGCTTAGTATTTAGTTTGGTACCTAAATAGATAGAAACTGCTATAACTGGGGACCTGCTTGACATCATCTTATCTAGGGATATGTGATTTTTGTAAATGAAAGAGACAAAAAAGGAGAGACACCAAGGAGAACCAGCAAGCATTTATCGAATGCCCAGTAGTCCTAAGCACAGGAACAGTGTCATAGGGAAATGCAAATATTCATTCTAAGAGAAATGGGTCTTAATTTTTAACCTTTAAGGAAAAGCATGAATGTCTCTATGTCATCCAGGTAGCCATTTAGCCCCACATGAAAAATAAAAATTGGAGACTGATACTTTCCCCTGGTTGCCATTCCACAGGCAGGAGGCATGTGCTATTTGGAATCATCATCTAATTATCAGTTTACATAGTCTATTAGGATGTTTATCTGCCAACACCATTGCAAAGAGTTCCACCTGCAGAGTGGTGAAACCCTGAGCTGTTGTTGATGGTAAGATTCCTATGGGGGAAAGCAACTGCTGAGACTAACTTTTATTTTGCCTTGCCAGCCTTCAGCTTCTCCTGGCATATCTATGCTGAGAACAGAGGACGCATTAGCTGATCTCTAGGGAGAATCTCAGATAAGACTGTTGGGGAGAGGGTAGGCTGAGCAAAATTTTTTATCTTATCTTTCATCTCAGATACCTCACCCAAATTTCAATGAAAGGGTCTCTTTGAACATTTCCTGACCAAAAAGTGAACAGCAATTACTTTCTTTGTGGGTGCTGGATTTTCATAACATAGGCACAGTGTGATTCTATGTCATACATTTTTCCTCTCTTGCCTTATGAGAAAAGTTTGCAAGTTTTACATTTTTATAAAATAAATAGAACTGGGATTTTCACAAACTCTGTAGCTGACTTTATGTTGTTTTTTTCAGTTCTATTGGATGTTGTTCAGTTCCATTGTTTTTTTCTTTAGATCCCATGAAAGAGACAAGAGAGGTGTTAAGAGAATACACTCAGAGACTTATTAAGGCAGTAAAGTACTGGGAGCTTGTGACAAGAAATCACATATAACACACCCTCAAAAACTAACAGGAGAATGAAAAAAATTAATAGTGGATATGCCTTTTGTTATTTATTTGAGTTGTTGGGTTTTTTGTTTGTTTGTTTGTTTGTTTTGTATTTTGTTTACTTTCACATTTGGCTAAGATATTCTTACTCCAACTCCTTAATTATTATTAACTATTAATGAATACATATTTAATTATTTCTATAAAATGAAGGAGTAAATCAGCTCTCTGCTCTATGGTAAAGTGGATATGATGGTAGAAAGTAGGTAAAAAGACATATCTCTCTAACTCCCATTTTTTCAGATAATTAATTCTTGAGAAAAATCAAACAAGCAGTTAACTACCATTTTTAGCTTCTTACTAACTTAAAATGTGGCCTCTAGATGACCACATCACCTGGGAGCTTATTGGAAAACAGAATCGTAGGTCCACACTAGACCTACTACTTTGGAAGTCCTGAGGAATCTATGAGGCCCAGGAATCTGTTATCAAACTCTCTGTGTGATTCTACTCATATATATATGCTAAATTTTGAGTAGCTATGTTTTAGGTGTGTAGAAGAAACAAAGATTCTGTACTTTTAAGAATTTATCAGGTTATGCTGATGCTGCTGGTCCATAATTCTGAGATTCTTTTCCTTTTCTTCTTTTTTTACTTTTCCCCCCCATTGTTAGCTTTTACTCCACACCATTTCTCTCCTTACTCCATACATAGGTATCCAGTTTATTAAAGGAATGGAATCCAGAAGGCTTCCACTATAAAATGGTTTTATTTTTCCTGTAACTTCTGCCTTTAAACAAGCACCTAAGATTCCCTTCCTGGATCTATAATAATATTCAGCACAGATCTTGTAGCTTTTTGGTCATTGTTGATTATTATAATGGCCAAGTCAGAACTATTTAAAAATTTATTGTCATCTCTTCTCCTTCCAGATGGAATTAGCCCATAGCCTATAGCCTGACAGAAGTAATTTGATAGTATTTTCCATCTTCTAGTTCTGGCCCCTGTGAAAAAATAGACCTCCTGTACTGGGCTATAGTTTGGTAATGTTAGAAATCTCTCATCTCGTGTGTCTCCATGGAGCACATGTTCTGAGAGTGGAGTCAGGGAACTGCTGAGGCTCTTCTCTATTTTCTTCAAGGTCACCTGGAGTCTTGGGTGCTGTATAGAGTTACTGGTATGTTCTTTCCAGGCACATGATACCTTGGTTTCTATTGCCTAATAAATGTAGCCTTTTCCAATAAGCTTCCTCAGTACATTCTAGGATGGGAGCAGATGTAGGCTCTATGAGGAAGTGAACCCAGCTCCCAGAGACACACTACAGGCTCACACAATGTTCTCATGCTATGCACCACTTCGGAGACTCTGGAGCTTTCTGCATCTGAGCCAATATCCAGCCACAAAATGAGATAGTCGATCTCCCTCATCCTTTTCTGGTTATCTGGTAACTCCACCCAACACAGAGGATATACAAAATCAACCCTTTCTCCTTGAGTCTCCTCCTTATTCAGCGGGATATAGATTGTATATACTGATGAGGGGGAAGGAAGATGGAGTGACAGTTTATTCATAGGCATTAAGGGCATTAACTGCAGGTTCTTTGAAAGCTCTCTACAGAGAATATGGTTACTTAATGTCTCTTTGACTTTATATTTGATCATAGATGTTAATTCTAAGGCAACTGGAGCCATTCTGTTATATGAGTACATATATTGTCCTCTTCACCAATCTGCTACCAACATATGCATTTCAGTCTATCACTTACTCTGTGGGTACCCCCACCTTCATTTAAATTTTAATTAGTTAAGAGGAGAATTTTAATGGAAGCAGCCACATTTATGAGCCCTAGGTTGAGGTATTTGAAATTCAGAGGAATCTAAAATGACTATAAAGAGACTGTGGCAGAAAAGAGTTCTGAGGGCTGAAGACAAAAAACATTACCATCTTCTTTCTTTCAGAAACTCATTTTAGAATCAATGCAAATCATTGTACATAACCATGGTGACACTCTGTAGAAAAATTTTTTTGTTATTCTTTTTGTGCAATTATTGTTTGCATTAGAAAATAGAAAGATATGTTAGACATCATCAAGTCCTATTTCTTCATTTTTAAAAAAAGAACTAAATATATTCATTCATTAATTTAGTGGCCATCTAGTAGTTGGCTTTAATTGATAAGAGATAGAATTTTAAGAGCTTTCTCCAGAAATCTTAGTGGTTAACAAAAGCATTTACCACCAGTGCTCTGCCTACTTTGTGATTTCAAGTTTAAAAAATATTCCCAAGTGACACTCTATATTATTTCATTTTCTGTTGCAGATAAAAGATTATGTAAAACAAAGCAATTTATAAAGAAAATAAAGATAGGAGGCGGAGCAAGATGGCAGCCGAGTAACAGCTTCCTTGCGGCTGGGCCCGGTAAGACCGGGGAGAGAGGAACTCAGGCATCTCTGGCAAGCGGGATCTACCCAGAAACTTCCCCTTGGGGACACAGGGAGACAGCGTGAGGCTTCTAGAAACCCTGAGGAAGGCAAAAGTGGCAGAGACTGGGCAAGTGGTTGCGTCTGTTCACTCAGTCTGATCCTGTCGGTGGCTGTGGGTGGGGCAACAGTGGGACTGCAGGCTGGAAAGGCCTTGCCTGTGAGCTGTTTGGGTTTCTTTTGGACATGGCACTCGGTTGAACTGCCTTGGGAGAACTTGGGCAGGAGTGTGGGGGGTTTTGAGTGTTGCCTGGGGCCCCAGACTACGCCACTGAGCCAGAAAGAGCTGCCAGTATTTGGTGGTGGGCTGTGTGGAGCCATTGTGGGAGAACTGCTCTGGCAAGCTCTACCCTCAGGGTCCCAGAACAGGCATTGGGCAGGAGCCAGTAATATAGTGACTGAGCAGCTTAAAGGTGGGGACTGAGACGCCTTGTAGCCTTAGCCCTCAGGGCATAGGGCGAGATTGGTTTTGGCACATGGGGTAAGCGGATAGCCACTCAAGGAGTGATCCCAGCCACAGTGCTTTCCTGGGAAAGCTTCTGCCTAGCCCAAGTTAGCAATTTAAAGTGTCTCCTAAGTAGGCTAAGGAGGATTTAAGCTCTC